>JAPZEB010000011.1:15954599-15972362 GCA_029783705.1 Chaetodon striatus | reverse complement strand
TGTGAAAATGTATTTATATCAAACAAGCAGTGACATGGAAATTAGACTAATTGTTTTTATTATTATTATTATTACTTGGAGAAGTGTTGAAATTTAAAGCTTGTATCACTCTTTTGGTGATTTTGCCCATATTTGAATGACCGGTTAGGCCTACGCACACAACTGTTGCGCGTCAGAGTTTAAAGGTCGTGATTTAAAAAAAAAAGTGGAGAAGATACAAAATCCCACTCTCTTGCCAAAAATAAACAGAATAAAGTCATTTACATGAATAGGCAGCATTAAGGCTGAATATTAAATTTACCTTTAAATTTGAACAGACCAAAATTCCAGTCACCCCTCCACTTATTTAGCATCAGGCTTCATAAACTCACTGTTGTGAAGTTTTTGTTTCTTCCTACTTTCTTGTTTTAATATTTTGCCGTTTTAAATATTCATCTTTCAAAGTTCTAATATCATGAAATAATTCTGTCTTTGCAACGTGGCTAAAGAAAGCAGTAGACTTTTTCTTAGAGTATTTAGTCACAGATAATTACAGTTTATTATGTTGTGGAAATTTCCTTAAAACTAGGCCTATATTTACTGCTGTTGCACAGTTGTTGTTGTTTTTTTAAGTGCTGCAAATGATAGATTTTAAGTGTTAAAGTAACTTCCAAAAAACTGCAAAAATGAAATATATATTTCTAATTACAGTTGTGCAAAAAGTATTTTCTTTTTTTTAAATCTCAGTAAAACTATTAGCTGGCAGTCTTTATAAATTCTATAAATAAACCATGTATTCTTGTGCTTGATTCTTCTATAAAAACACAGTCAAACCCAGTGAGGTTAAGTTAAAATAATAGGATACTGGATTTGCTTCAAGAAAAATGTTTAAATTCAAATAATGCCTGATGTCCCTTTTTAAAAAAAAAAAACAAGAAGCAGAGGGGCAACTTGAAAACTGAATGTAGGCCTAAACTGAATTTAGGCCTACATTTAAAGTAACTATATAATGTTCTCCTCACAATGCATTTTAATGGTCCTCACTGCTAAAACAGAGTACATGTCCTGATTACAGTCTCTGTGATGTTTACAGAAAATCTCAATTTCTGATTCCAATTTCTTAGCACAGAAAAACATTTGAATTTAGACTCTCTGCCATTGTTGACTGTAAAGTAGAACAACATATTTGGTTCCAGCGTCCTCATTGGTACTTTTAGTTGGCCAGGTTTATTATAGCACCCCCTAGATGCATTAAAGTTGCAGACCTCCTGGAAGTCAGCTTACATAAGTAGAGGGGAGCAGTTTTTGTAGGAAAAAGGAAAGAGGCAATTGCACCCCCACCCACTGCCTCCCTTGCCAGTTTGGGACTGTATGGTACCCATTTCCTAACTTTAACTCCTCATTATTCTACACTCACTATCTGGCCCCAGGCTTTTGTGATTCCTGTCTTACCCAAAACACAAACATCACTTACTTCATCAACAAATGGGCCTGTTGGCGTCAGGTTTTCATAAAATTCAAAGTTGATGGGCACACTGAGGCCAAATTAGATGTCTTGTTGTAGAAACGGAAAAGTCAAACAATTAGCTTGCTGACTAATAGGCGCAGTTATAAAGGAAAATGCAATTATGAGGTACATCAATAGCTGTTGTGTTATTTAAGGACATAGGTTAAATTAGGTGGGGAAAAACAAAAGAAATTTTAGATAGAAATTATTAAAATGTTGATGTTGGTTTGAAGTGTTAAGCTGAATAGGGTTCAAATCAAAGAGGAGGTAAAGCTGTATTTAGGTTGTTTTCCATAAATAAGAGGCAACACTTAAACATGTTACCTTGATGATGATTAATTTATTCCGATCATCTTTCCCACTGAATGCATATTGACAATCATTTATTTAGCTACTCAGCTTGAATCTAAAATGAGACCACATATGTACTGCTACACACACAAGCCACTATCTGTGCACATGGCACCTATAGTGGTTGTTGCCTTGCCAGAGCCCAGCTGGTGAGGTGAAACTGGAGCTCAGTCGGAATGTGAGCAGCGTTGTAAATTTTGGGTTAAAGTGCATTTTTGATTGGTTGCAGTGGTTCCTGGCTCACCATCTTTCGTGCTGGGAGACAGCACCCTGGGATTCATAAATGAAACACTGGTGGCGGGCCAGAAATATATTCCATCGGCTTGTTGGTCCAGCTGGTTGAAATAACTTGTAGATGATTTATAATTACTAGCAGTGACAGAGTGAGACCAAAACATACTGCTGATGGAGAATGGACCAATTTATGATGGGCCTGAAGCAGGCGTTTTTCTCTAGAAATGTCTGGTAATTAGACACACGTCAGCAGGCTGAGCTCACCAGCTCGGGACTGTTGTGAAGGAGTGTGATAGGAAACAAGGTTAGCTACGCCCCATGGGGCCTGAGTGTTTGTATACAGTTTCTTGTGTAGCTTACTTGCAATAGCAAAGAGTTTTTGGCAGGAAGATTAAAGACAAATGCTGTCAGGGTTAAGTTTATAAAAGTGACATAATCATAGTTTTGAAATGGAGTGTTTGTTTTGTTATTTTCAATTTTATCTTTATTAATATGTTCAGGCAGAAAGAGGCTTGACGTGGACATCATTGGGTATCTCTTGGATTTTTCTCTGCACAGCACAACAGGATGTTAAATCATACAGGCACATTTATGTTGTAAATCTTTGTGTTTAATTGATCATATCTTACTCTTAAGGTAAATCTGTCCATACAGATAATTTAACTGAGTGTTGCAGTCTTAAGGGTCTTAAGGGCGATGGTCAAATGTGTTTTATTTACCACTGCAGACATGCATGACAATAAAACACTACAGCAGTTTTGGAAAGTTAACAAGTGCATTTTATTCAACTAATTAAATACAATTTAAAGCTATTTGTACGCCAGTGTCCAGTGTACTTTTTAATACATTACATTTATTGGCAGTGGCGCTGCCAAGGGGTGGCCAGGGGGGGCCACAGTCACCTTGATACAATCTCTGGCCCCACCCCTATGAAAATTTGTGGGTGCCTCACTGTTTATTGAACACTTAGGTAGTAGTTACTTAAGCAGCTTCAGTGGATTGAATTCCCTGCAACGTTAAAGTACTGCTTGAGGAAAAAATAGGGAGTGCTGCACTAGGCCAAGGCACTTGTAGTTGCTTATAAAAAAAAAAAAAAACGAGGACCCTGATGAAGGCTCTCTAGTCGAAACACGTTGGTTTATCCCTGTATTAATAAAGGATTTTTTAGCTACAGTCAGAGTGCCTCAGATGCATTTTTTTCGACTGCCTGCTTGTACCATGGACTTTTATACCGAGTAAGCTAGCCAGTCATTGTTTTTATCTGTATATTAAAATGCTGCTTACTTAAGGTATTAACACTCCTACTTCTACTTAAGTAAAACTACACATGCAGTACTCTTAATTGTGATAAAGTATATTAAATTGTAGTATCATACTAAGGGGTGTAAATACTACTTAACCACTGTACTACAGTGCTACGTTGTCTTTTTTTCCTGTATTTGGATTCCTTAAAATCATTTGTTATTGTCTCAGGTTTCATACCAAGCTGCAGTTTTCGCTTTGATCTCCCTCTCAACTCCTGGAATATTTCTCAGTGTTATTCATCTCCCCCCCTCAATTTGCTCCTGCACTCGTCTCCCTGTCTTCCCACACATGTTTTGGCCAGGAGGGTGGAGTGTGAGGATCGCACTGTTTATATTTGAATGGCAGTGTGCGATGAGCAATAGATGATGGTGTACAAAGCCTGCTGATCCCAAGGCTCGGGGAAACTCTCTGATGTGGTGGAACTTGAAAGCAAAGGGCAGCGGCTCGAGACCCAAAGTGATCCCTCACTATCATTAAATACTATCATGCAGGGGCTGGGGGGGTGGGCAGAGATACAGGGACCCAGGCAGGGCAGCGGCTGGGCCAGGGAGACGAGGCGTGCGCTGGGGCCCCAGTGGGTGGTCTACAGCTATACCCCTACCCCCACAACACCCCCCCCCCCTTCCCTTCTGACACACAAACTGGACTTTGGGAACCCACAGTCAGTGGACCATGCTATCTTCCAGGGTTAAATGTGCATTTAGATACTTCCATGCAACTTCCAGTGGCAGACATTTTTAGCCTCTAAATCCATGTCGTGTGGTGAATGATATGTTGGCACTGATGGGATTGTTGTTGTGGTTTGTCCAGTCTTGGACACTTCCCTGCAGACCTCAAGTAAGCCTTTAATGAATGCATGCATGGGAAAATGTTTTGTTTAACCTACTTTTCCTCTGCACTGTGTTGAGATTTTTTTGCAAAGCTCTTTCATTGAATGTTAAAGCCTCATTTACAAATCCAAACAGAATGGTAGTGTTGCGTGATAGCTGGGAAATGTGGTTGTTTTTTTTCACTTGCACAATGACTTGACTTCACAACACAGCAACCAATACAATCCCACACTTAAATATGGAAATCAGAACAGAGCTACCAATGGAATACAGCAGTGAGATTTTATTCCTCTCAGCCTGAGTTTTGGTGAAACAGTTTTTTACCTTGGATCCAAGTATGCAGCCCTAAAACCCCTTTACTGCAAATAGTTTTATTTATGGTGGACTGTAAAATTTGCAAACGCTGAGTTTCCATCTGCAAGTCATCCACTCTTCAACAGCCTGCTTATCTAACCATAGTGATACACTCAGCTGATACTGTCTGCACAGGGTCAGTAACTTCCATTAAATCATCTTGCATCTACAAGGTGCATGGCAGACAGTTGAAACTCACGTTTTCCCTGTTTCTGCCCTTTTTAAAAACCTATTGCACCATGAAATTAGATCAAGTTCAGCTGGAAACTGGGTGACTGTTGTATCATCCAGCCTCTATGATTCACTCGGCTCTGAGAAAGGACATGGGTTTATGTTTGCTTAATGCTATAGGATGCCCCCACAGGTACTAGAGGTCAGGGCAATCCCTTGTCTCTTCTCATGCTGGCAGTGAAAGGCAGGTACAAAAACAACCTTAAGATAACAGATAAGAGGAATGCCTATGGGACAGCAGAGAAGTGGGGGTAGGTGGGTGTAAAAAAGGTGCAGAGAGTAAAGAGGAGGGGAAGAAAATAAAGCCCCATTTTGCAATCTTTTGATGGAAGTAGATCTGACGAAAATAAAAACCACTAGATTTTCTCGAGGCCGATGACCATGACTCCCTGGTCCGTCAAAACAATTAGACTTAAGACCCGTGGATGAGAGGGCCTCAAAAGAGAAGTTCAAGGCTCAAGTTCAGCTGTGCGGACCGCGTCTTAATGTCGCCAAGCTATCCACGGGTAGTAGTCATCACTTGGCATAAACTAGGTTAGTCAGGTTAGAGGGGCAACATGTCGTCCTGTCACCTAACTGGGACTAGTCACCTACTCTGCGTGACTACTGGGGCACAATAATTGTAGTGAGTATTACTGTATCTGCAGAGAGTTTGGAGTTACGTAACAAGTATTGTTTTGTTTCAGTTTTGGCTGCAGTGAAATCAGACCTTCTCTAAATGAGAAGAAAGGGATCAAAACAAAATAAGAGCGCACGTGGGCCAATTTTATTTGAAATATTTATGAAAGCAGTAAAACTTTAATTGCATTTTGTAGTGCAATAAAAGCCTTACCTTTAGTCAAACAAGCAGTTTGCCCAAAAAAGTACAGTAATGCAGATTTTGGCTGAAAAAGTTCATCTTAATTTAATCTGTTGAACCTCTGTTAGATTAATGAAGTATATTGCCCTCACCTAGGTAGCTGCCAAGCCTTTTTCTGATCTCTACTTCCTATGACGTCCGAAGTTACAGGGGCGTATCACAAAATTCTGGACCCTGTAGATAGGCAATCTTTTTAGGCCCCTACCCGCATCCATAGCTACTTATTCTATTATCTTTGTGGCCCATAAGCTCCCTGTATACTCAGTCCCCCCAGTCCTACACCCCTGTGAATCCCTACAACCCCCTCTTTTTTAATCTTTTAATCTTCATATTATGTATATGTTTGCATTTTGCATTTGGTATATCTCACCTAAGATAAGGTGATGTTAAGCATTCTTAGCCTATCCCGTTCAAATCTCCTGTCCGTTCCAGTGGACATAACTTTTTTAGAGTGTTAGATCTATGATTACTGTCCTCTGACTACACTAAAATACACAGACGTATTTGATGGGATGTCCATAAGCCAATCACAGTGTTCCAAATCATCTAAAGTGGACTGCAGTAGAGCCACGCCCCCTTTTTTTTAACAAGCGTGGCTAACCATAGGGCAAGAAAGAAAGGCAAGGCACGTTTCAGTCTATTAAGTATATTGTTTAAGTACTTGACTTGTGTTTAAACACAGTTTAAAGTAAACATGAGATGCTATATTATTTATACATGTCATAAAATCGTATGAAAGATTTATAGCTTTTACTCAGGATTTTATATTTTTTATTTTAATTATCCTTCAAAACTGTTTTGTGGAGATACTTCAGAATTTGAGGGTCTTTTAAAAACTGATGACAGACACAATAAAAATATATAGGCATTGTGTTTTAAAGCATCACTTTATTCACTGTCATAAGTTAGCCATTCATTAAAAAAATAAATAAACTCATATTTTTTAGTTTTAAAAAAGGTCTGTCAAGACCAGAAATTGTCATTTTTACTATTAGTGATCACTACGTTCAAATTTTCCATCCATTAGACTGTACAGAAAAATAACACATGATAAGGTATATATGTATACTGTTTATTTATATTTATATATTTTTATATATTTAATTTACTAATGATTTCTAAGTTCATGTAGAGTAGAAATCCAACATTACGAAATTTGTTTTCTTTTTTGTTTGAAACCTAATTGGGCTCTGCATAGACTGTGTTTTGTATCAACACACGAGCAACAACAACTCTAACCTACAAATAAAGTGCTGCATGCTGCCAAAGAGGGATTTAAGGGGATAGTTTCAGGGTTTTTTTCCCCAATGCAAGCTGCTCCACAAACCTAATGTTAGGCTGTGTATCTATTTCTGTCTCTCCTGCAAGTTTTATTTTTAGAGAGGGCTTTTTGCTGTGATGACATGTGGGCCTAACTAAGTATCTCACACGAGGCTCCCTTTTCTCTGTTTTTTTTTCTAGATCATACTAAATTCCATGCACAAGTATCAGCCGAGGATCCACATCGTGAAGGCGGATGAAAATAACGGCTTTGGCTCCAAAAACACGGCCTTCTGCACTCACGTCTTC
This sequence comes from Chaetodon striatus, assembly GCA_029783705.1. Classification (NCBI taxonomy): domain Eukaryota; kingdom Metazoa; phylum Chordata; class Actinopteri; order Chaetodontiformes; family Chaetodontidae; genus Chaetodon; species Chaetodon striatus. Next base: position 15,965,143 of record JAPZEB010000011.1, on the reverse strand, counting down.
CCGGAGACAGCCTTCATTGCGGTTACGTCCTATCAGAACCATAAGGTAAGTCCTTTCTGGGCTGCTTTTGGATTTTGCTTTGTGTTTTTTATTGCAGTCTGTAACGAAGTAAATAGCAACTTTAAATTCACGGCAGATTTTATGAGGCGATTTAAGTTTAACAGTGTTTTAAACTTTGCAAACAAGTAGCAGAAATGCAAACAGAGAGGCACATTCAAAATAAAAAATGCCAAAATGCAGAATTGTGCAGAGGTCTAATTATCCTTTAAAAAACATCATACATACAAACAAGAGTTCAGTTGAGTTTTGCCTGTTTTTGCGGAGCTTTAACGGCAAACTGGGGTCTGTAGTTTGCAGAGGAGAAATGAAAGGCGCTGTTCTCTCTGAGGTTAAAGTGAAAGCCTTGTCACTGTCAGCTGAAAACCTCTGATATCACATTGAGTCACTGACAGACGAGAGAAAATTTCAGATACCCGACTAGACGACGTCTGACCTCAAGAGACTTTTTCCAAGTTGCAGGCCTGCAGCGCTTTGTAGAGCCAGACAAGCTGCAGATAAACCGGATAAACCTCAGCAGGCTTCCCTATAAAACCCAAACACAAAAACAAAACAACGCATAATTATACGTGTAATTAATGATGACGCGTTTATGCCGTTTTTAGTGATCTTAATAAATAATAGGCCGCGTTGTAATGCAACTTATTTGCAAAGTGATGTTACTTTACAAACACTTTGAAATAGTTTGCGCCAGTTATTTATTTAAAATGTGATGGTGGAAGTTAATTTTACAGTTTTTTACACTCTATATTACTATTTATATATTTATTTTAATTCTTTAAATAACCATTTGCGTGTTGGAGACAGATGCGCAACACATTTTTTTTAAAGTTCATAAAAACAGAAATGTTTATTTGAAAATTATTCAAATTAATATAACACTTTATTTTGTAATATAATGTATTTAATATAATGAATTATCGTTCCCCTCTACAATGTTTTTCCACTGAGGTTTCTGTTCTGTTCCTGCAGTCAGTTGACGGTGCAATAACCTTAATGAATAATAAATTAAAATTGTTGCGGTGTTATTGCTTATGTGTTTAAAAGCTGAAAATCTGGAAGATTTCCTTGTTTTTTTTCACACAACAATTTAGAAAAGGGTAGCCTATAATAACATTAAATTAGAGTTAAATGAATGTGTGATTTCTTGAGGCCAGGCAGCCGCACACTTGTTTATCACTTCAGTTAGACTTGGGGGGAAAGAGGCAGAAATAAAACTCAATATTTACTCAGCAGAAATTTCTGAGGGGGAAAAAATCTTGGGAATACAGATATGTGTAAACAGCGTCTGTTTAACATCATTTAACCGTGTGGGCCTATATGTTCTTAGTTTGGGGAATATGGGAGAGAGGGGCGAAAGCTCATAATGTCCCCGCAGCCAATCCCAAGTCTCCGCGCCTCTGGGAACAGGAAGCACAAATGACCGACATGCTGTAGAAACCATTCATTATTTTCAAACATGTTATTGGGGGCTGAGATCGTAACCCCGGGCTAATTATTGGGGCTTTCCAGACCTGCAGAAAAAAACAAGCATTTCTGATTTGCAGGCACTTTTACCACAACTGTCTAATCAAACAGTCTAACATCTGCCAAAGCAATATGTGCTGCAGGCATGTGTCCAATTCACCTGTTAGACTCTCAGCTAATGAAAATGGTCAGAGTCTCTGGTTTCAAGTCTTTCCTGTCACTGCTGTAATTAAAATATTTTTCCAAACTGAGTTTTCTAGACAAAAAAAAATGTTTTCCTCAAGAATAAAAAATTAAAAATTAGAAGCCAATAACTCCATAACTTGAGTTATATTTAATAAATTTTATTTTAAGTACTTAGCTTATAGGTTCAAATATCCAAAAGCATCTGGAAATATATTTATAAAAGCCTCAGTTATTTTAATGAGCATAGTTTGGACACAGTAAATCTGTGCAGGCTTTGAAGCTATGAATTAATTTTGCCCGATTGTCTTGAGTATACTCCCAAATTATTTTTAACAGTATTCTCTGCTCTGATTCTTTCCATCCTCTGAGGCCAGTCAGGAAAAGTCACGTGTTTTGTAAAATATATTATTTTCTTTTTCAGTAAACTGAACTCAGGCTATCACTTTGGTATGAGTAATTGTTTGCCTAGCTGTTTTGTTTTCTTGGAACGTCCACAAGGGGGTAAAAAGAGTGCACACTCTGAGCTTTTTTATTCTAAACTTTTAAAAAAAAGAAAGATGAAACAATATGTAAATGCCCTGCCAGGCTGTGTGTATTAACAAGAAGCTAGCGAAGTGTCACACGAGAGATTTTACAAGGTTTGGTGAGAGTGTCAGCCAGCGTGCAGACAAACCTCCAGTCTTGTCAGAAAGCTGGAAGCACACGAGAGCTGCCAACTAATTACCTGCCAGAAACCACTGCTCATGAGAGGGATATCCCTGGATTGTGTTTAACCTCTTTGGGATTAACTCGCTTTTTTCAAGGTCTTTCTCAGCACTTTTTTTCTGTTTGATATTTACAAAGACATTTTTACCAAAACATGATGTCATGTTATAAATCACATTATGTTTTTCAAGCATGTGCCAAATATCTGTTAAGCCAGAGACTGTCAAATGTAACACTATAAATTATACTATAAAAGTATGTCTTATTGAGACATGCTTTTATTGAATTGTTTAGCTTAGAATCCCTAAAAGCATCTTAGGTTTCTGGAGACGTGATCTATTATTTCATTCCCATTGGGTAACTTGTGAGCGGTCAGATGCATCCAAAAAACTTCAGAGCTTGTCTGTATGAAAACATGTTGTAATACTGTCATCAAATGAGCCTCAAGCTAAGGAAGATCTGTGTTTTGTGAGGGTGTAGCGGATACTGACATGTTGCATTTTCTTGATTTATACCTCCTATTTTTAGGACAAAAAATGCTGATGCATGTGTGGGTTTTAATTAGGCCCATACAACTTTTTTAAGTCCTGCATAGCTGAAGATCTTGTAAGTGACACGGCCAGCAAAACAACTGGCTTTCATTAGACAAGATGTTACTAATTAAGTGTTTTTGCTGTTTTAGATAACCCAGCTGAAAATTGAGAACAACCCTTTTGCAAAAGGGTTTCGTGGGAGTGATGACATGGAGCTGCATCGGATGTCCAGAATGCAAAGGTAGCTATAGAAAGTTTTAAAGCTGTCTTTTTTAGTTCTTTTTTTTTTTGAGTTGTGCGTGTATCTTTATGTATTTTTCATAATGCATTTCTTTAATTGATCGCCAGCTCTGATATGTGGAAACAATGACACAATCTGAATGATGTCAAATGAGCAGATAAATGTTGCAGGGATTACTGACATCCTGGTCACACTGTCACTTAACAAGCCCCACTTTAATCCTTCAATCACCCAAATGCAAGCCAGTTATGAGTGTTATTTTCAGTGAGTGTTATTTTCAGTGATGTAAGTGTAGTTCTTGATCCTCGGCCAGTTTTCATGCTGAAGACTTTTATGGCTGATCTGGCAGAACCTCTGAAACACGACTGCAACATCTCCCTTCCACACAGCAGGATGTTCCAATTGCTTATGTGTCTGCTCCGTGTGTGTGTGTGTGTGCATTTGTGTTGAACTGGTGGTATGGCTCGGTCCGGCAGCCAAGGCAATACAGGACCACATTGCTCTCTCTCTATTATTCAGTCCAGATGAGGGATGGAGCATGCGTCCGTGCTGCGTGGAAAACACATTTTCAAAGGAGAAAATCTGGTTTTGAAACTCACTGCCCACAACCCCTCCCCTTTTGGGCAGCAGATACAAACGTTGTGTGTATTAAAATGCAGAAATCCCAAATAATAAAGAAAAAAATAAAATGGAAAAGCTGGCTTTTCCATAAGGTGCTAAAATCCTACCTCCTACCCATAACCTTTATTCTGAGCCACAGAATGAAGGTCTTTGCAATTAAGCATTTCAGATTAATGTCATGGTTTATACTGTGGAGAAAAATCCCTGGAAATCCGGGGAGGGATTTCCATACTTTCAAGTACTTTTTAAAAGTTGCACACTTGATTGTATCAGACACACGTTAAGATACTTTAAGTAGGTGCATGCCACAATTTAATACGACGTTTTGAGTGAAATGCATTTCACCTTTCAAATCTTGTAAATGTATAGAGCATGGTGAGAGTCCAAACCACACCATCAATCTTGCATGCCGTTGTCCAATCCTGCAGTGTACAGTAAGCTATGCACGTCTGCTCTTGGTTACAATGTTGAAGGGAGAGCTTATTGCAAAACCAGGTCACTGTTTCAACTGAGGGGATCCCTGAAATCAAAGAAGCAAAAGTAGCAAAATGATCTATTGACGGATCCTGTGGATTGATAGGAGTGAAATGCATGCTGGGGCTTTCACTGCAGGGTTCTCCTCGAAGTGTCTCACTGTGTGTCCTCTGAATGTTGTTAATTTTGAGGACAGATCTTATGATGAATCAAACTGCACAGAAATTAATTATGTTGCTTTTTGATGAAACTGTTTTACAGGAATATTTAAGAGGGTCACCGGCAGATAATTAATAAAACCTGCATTTGTTTGTGTGTATGCCTGCACATACAGTACCAAGGAGTATCCAGTTGTGCCTCGCAGTACAGTGCGCCAGAGAGTGGGCTCCAGCCAGAGCCCGTTCAGTGGTGACGTCCAGGGCATGGCTACCCCGAGCGCCCTGAGCTCCCAGTACTCCCAGTGTGAGAACGGGGTCACAAGCACCTCACAGGACATGCTGCCTCAGTCTGGCTCCTACCCCCTGCCACATGAGCATGGCCAGGAGTACCACTGCATTAAGAGGAAAGGTAGGAGACAAATACAGCAGTCAGTATTCATACCCACTGATGTTTACTCAATGGTGCTATTGCAATATGAGCTGCTTTTGCAAGCTGAATCTTTTTTAATTAATTGGGTTAATACTCTAAATCAGTGGTTCTCAACCTTTTTCATGTCAACGTCCTTTACACATCTGACCTTAGATTAATAAGATTTTGCTTCACTCATCTGAAAACATTTGGGTTGTTAGATATAATTAAGACTAAGGGTCTCATCTGTAAACATTGTGTATGCATGAAATGAGGCCTGAAAGAGGCGTGCGCCACCTCCCACGCAAAAGTTGTGATCTATAAAAACAGACTTTATGGGAGAAACTTTGACCCATTGCTTATAAACATTTTAGAGATGGGAAGTTTGTGACGCAGATAGTGAGGTGGAAGCCTGATTGTAGAAATTGTTGAACATTTCTGGCGCACATCATTTTTGGCTTTTGTTCCTACGTACATTTTTAGTATGAATCATATGCATTGTTTTATAAATGAGACCCCAGAATTCTATAGTTTTTAATTACAGTTAAGAAGATAACCGTAAAGGAAGTGAAACCTGTGATCAGAATAGTTACTCTAATGACCAAGAGCATTTTGGGGGTACAAATATTAAACTGAGATTCTGGTGGTCCTTCTTCAAAAATTTTGAGCATCCAACACTTCATGTCCTGCATTCTGGTGAATTTCTATGCAGCAATTTGTGCTTTTTGTGTTTATGGTGGAAAAATCATGGGACTCCCTGCTTCTACTGTATTTTCTTCATCTTCTTTCTGTGTTATGGCAGATGACAATCATTGCTTTTAAGGTTGAAAACAGTCAACACCTTCTTTACTGCTAGCATTGATGCATTTTGAGTCTATGAGTCATGTTCTAGTAGTTTGTCAAAATAAAAATAACATTACTTTTTTAAATTGGGGTTACAAATGCACATGTATCTCCTGAAACTCAAGAACCCCTGGTTTAGAAACACTACTCTTTACATAGAAAAATGTGTGTATTGTAATTTTGTCACTAATGATACAGCACTAAATATAAATAAGGGTCACATATGTTATTTACAGTTACCTTCTATATATATGGAAACGCTATGTTTGTAGATTGTGGCCACTTTTAAACTGATTTTATACAAAATTATGCTGAATGCGTATTGATGTATTTTATTTTTCAGGAACAGCACACATTAATTCAGATTAATTAGAATATAAATATGATTTTGCCAAAACTGACTAATTTTCATGTGCAGTCTCTATCACACGATGTAACTGTGTAGTAACAAATGCAAGACTATGTTTTGTACAAGTAAAACACAATACAAATGTGGTAAACAGGGTATATAAACTATGTATATAAAAGGGACTATAATTATCCATGGAAAAAATACTCAAACATTGTGTGTTTTAATATATTTTTAAAGCATGTAAATGTGCATTTTAATAACACTTGTATATTTGTTTTTCTTAGTTTCCTTTAATTAGCAGAACATTTTTTGTGTTGATGTCACTTAATTAGACATTAAACAGAATTTAAAGACAGTTATTTATCATTTTTTTTAAAATTCTCACAGGCTAGTTACAGTTGGCTGCACATTTTTTACTTTACATAACTTAAAGATAACACTAAAGTAACACTCTGTAATTCTGTCTGCAGTGGAGGATGACTGTCACTCAGGTGAGCACAGCTATAAGAAGGCCTACCTGGAGAGCTCGTCCAGTGAGGAGGACCATTACTATCGTCCTGTTGGCTATGCCCAAAGCCTCGGCCTGGCCGGTGGGCCCTACCGCAGTGAATCCAGCCAGCGGCAGGCTTGTATGTATGCCAGCGCCTCGCAGGGTGCAGAGCCAGTTCCTAGTTTGGAGGACATCAGCTGCAACACTTGGGCCAGTGTTTCACCCTATGGAAGTTGCTCCGTCACCACCATGCAGCCAATGGACCGGCTGCCCTACCAGCACTTCTCCGCTCACTTCACCTCAGGGTCTCTGGTGTCCAGACTTGGCGGGGTCGGGGGACACGCCTCTCCGCAGTTGGGTGACGGCCACCACGCTGCCATGTACCAGAGCTCCATGACCCACCAGACTCTGGGCCGCCAGTGCAGTCCTGGGGCTGGGATCCAGTCGCCAGCAGCTGGCCTACAGGGAAACGAGTACCTCTATACACACGGCATACCACGTACACTATCGCCACACCAGTACCACACTGTACATAGTGTCAGCATCATGCCAGAGTGGAACGAGAACAGCTAAAAGAGCTTTTTCCCACACTCAACAGAAGAAATATTCAAAGGAAAAAAAACAAAAAAGGACCAAAATAAGGCAGGGTTTAGATGAATTTATATTTATATTTTTAGAGGATGTGTTGCTGATCATCTTAATAAGATCAGGGTTGGTTCACTGACAGCAGTGGATATTTTTAAGATGATGTTGAAGTAGGAAAGCAAGCATCTTATCACTTAACCTGTTGTGACAGCATCTGCACTTATAAGCAAACAGCATAAACATGAAAAAAGAGGAGCTGGACCACAACATACACAGAGACTGCTCCAGTGCAGGGAAAGTGAATACAGTGGAAATCCAGACTCTGAACAGAAGAACAAAAAATGCTTCAGATGCTTTGCCAGCAGCCCCCATGTTGATGGGGCTCTTGTGCGGTGGTGTTTTTTGGATGTCAAATTACAAAACGCTTGTTTTGTATTCATGTCCCAAGTTTATGTTGAAAAAAAAAAGACATTTGTCTTCTGTCACATTATCCTGAGGTTTCATTTTCTTTTAAGTTTTTGTAGCTAACACCTACTTTGTAGTCAAATTGCTATAAGTTAAAAAATGAATAAGCAGATGGGAGCTTTTGTTGTGGCTCTTTGGTGAATTTGCTTGCTCTTAAATCTGTCCTGTTGCTGGGTACATTTACATGAAGGTCAAGGATTGCATCTTAATGCCATTATGAGAAACATGACAGTAAAAATCACAAGTAGGACAGCCCTTCAATTAAATCATTTATTCATGCACGGACATTTTGGGTAGACACCCATCCTCAACATTCAAACTTGCAATAGTTTTACAAAGCACAGATGTGCTCTACAAGATGAAGCACAACAATGTAGGCAATGACATTGTGACATCACAGTTTTTGCCATCATATCCAAGATTTAATCAGTTACAGTTTGCAAGGTACACTGCATTAAAGTGCAGTCCAGGCATGCCATGAAAATGTCACTTAAACCCTGAAAAACTTTCAGCTGTATCCATACTAGTAAGAGTTTAAGGAGTGTTGAAAGAATTGATGTTAGTTATGATCCAAAGTGTACAGGGCTTATGACTGACGGTGTCTTGCAGCAATTGTTCCGACCACAAAAAGTTTAATTAGACAAAATTAACAGGATAATTTTATAGTGGAACTATTCCCATTGGCACCAAAAATAAAATTTGTCATGATTACCAGGTAATGAATTGGCACCAGTGAAGAAAGATTTAAAACACAGCACAAGCAACACATGTTATTTCAACTCTAAATGTGTTTGTATGATCTCTGTATGATAAAATATATTTCCTATTCCATTATTCTAACGTTTTTAAAAAAATTTGGTAAAACAGGACACAGTAATGGATTCCAAGAAGCTACATGACATTCAAAGAGAGCTTGTTGTTTGGCATTGTAATACTTTGTTGTGCGTTGTGCATACTTGTACCTTGTTATATTGGGAAAAGAATCTAAATTGTATTATTTATTTGGATTGTATGATATAACACATGCTCCAAAATTTCAGACAGTTTGACAAAGGTCTTTGCATCTCAATATTTTGCCCTCTTTCTGACATAACAACCCTGCAAAGTTTGAAGGACATTTCCTATCTTTGTGTAAGTTCTAGTTGTGTGTTTCATGCAATCTCATGCTGTACTCAGTGAATGTTTGTGCTCTAAAAAAATTTGTATTAATCCCCAAAATGGCACTTCTCTGACAATCAAACTCAATCAACATGTACCACATACAGTAGAATGTAAATTGCAAACAAAATTGCCTTGATACACACAATAAAGCAAAAGTCAGTTTCACCATACAGATAAGTGTATGTTAGAGGTATGTTTTACATGTGGACAAAGGCAAATTTTTAAAATGCGTATAGTTGATGGAATGCTATTTGTCAATAGTATTTATTTTTCAACTATGTAAATCAGCTTGCTCCTGCATCAAAGATAAATGGTCCCATTTCTTTTTTTATAGCCTGCTTTTTATGATTGTTTATAGGATTTTCTAATCATACTTATATAGAAATCAGGAGAATACTATACAGCTGTCAGAAAGTATCAAAATAAGATTGAAAAACATGGATAACTTTGTAAATAAACATGTACATAACAGAATACCTGCAATAAATTTAAAACATTAAAGCTGCATGCTTTTGTCTGTTCATGCTAAATTCTGTCCTTGCTTATCGGACTCCTAGCCACATCGGCAAACTTTCTGTTGCTGCTGTCACACAGGTGAACACAGCGCTGAAGGACTGTCTCTGCAGCCGTGATTAGCTCAAAGTCTGCCTGGTCAGCACAAGCTAACACAGCAGCAGCTGGTAAACAGTCAAAACAAACTTGAGTCTGGCTTGAGTCTGTCGTTAAACCTGTTAATAACTGTTAAGTAACATAAGCCATGTGATGCTAACAGCCCTGTCACTGTGTGGGTACAGGTGGACTCTCATTAACTGTCCTCAGTGCAGAGCGCACACTTAGCTCCATTTTTATTTCCATATAGAGCAGGGACGTGAGATCAGATCAGAAGTGGAGATGCATTTTAATGCCAGGTGTGAACAGCCAAACATGAGCTGTCCACTTGTGATCGGATCACCCCTGATGCAAGTTAGTAAACAGACTCAAAGAGTTGCAAAAGTGACTGACATCTCGCCGGAAAAGGAGTGAAAATGACTGTGTCCCCTTGGGTGCCATGTTTCCATCACTGCTGATCGAAGCTGGAGCCGATAAATATCTGTGACTACTGGCAGAGTCATTTGTCCGGGGAATAAATGGTAATTGTAACCTTTCCCACTAAAGACAAAAGCCAGATGTTAGTGGGTGTTAGTGGGAAAAAGGCTTTACTAACTCTGCTTTACTGACTCTACTCCTTGCCTCACTGCACCTGTCAGGGCGAGACAAATCAAATCTTTAACATTCGTATTTGTACCTAGGGTGTGGTGATTTCACATAATTTTCAGATAGCTCCACCCACCTTCATGCTGAGCAGAGGTCTAATCAGGATGACTAAAAACACCTGTGTGGGTGTGCAGGGCCTTTAAACTGTGCTGTACGTTGTCTGTAAACCAAACATTATTTACTATAGGACATAGACAGCATGAGTTAGCATCAGATAAATGCACTTGTTGGTGGCAACTAATTACACTACATTGTTCCCCACATCCCTTAACCCTATAGATAATCCCAGGGATTAGACGTCTGCTGTCTGGACAAAGTTGTTTGCTAGTTCAAGCTTTTCCACTCAGTTCAGTAAAAATTAGGTCTGTACAAACACTTTTATAAGGTTGATTTTAGGTCTTTTTTGGTAACAGTAATCTAAAAAGCATGGTAGTTAAATCTTTCTCATGCAGTAAATTTCTCTCCTTATCAAACCAAGGTTCATTTAAACCAAACGGGGCTCAAATAAACACATTTTTCTGATCCCTCAGCTTCTCTGTGGTG
>JAPZEB010000011.1:15920869-15944520 GCA_029783705.1 Chaetodon striatus | reverse complement strand
TGTGTGTGTGTGTGTGTGTGTGTGTGTGTGTGTGTGTGACTGAGAGAGAGAGAGAGAGAGTCTGGGAGAGGCTGTGATATCGTGCTGGTGGTCTTTTCTTTCTCACACTTGAAAAACAAACTGGCCCTTTGGCAAAATAAATCCTTTATAAAGGACTAATTTCCACCTTTACAAGATCAAGCATCAAGATGCCACTTAAGCAGATTGTGTAACCTTTGGTCCTGTGTGAGAGGATTTAGTAGGCTATTAATTGCAAAAGCCTGAAAAAGATTTTTATGGCCTGTGAGGCACATACTTAGTAACAGTGAGTAAAACCCGCTTTTACACAGCATGGTCAAGGTGGGAATGTCACGCTGTTATTCCACCTTGTCATTCTTTATAAAAGATACCATTGTGGGATGGCGGAACAGAGTTGTCGCGCCTTTAAGCTGGCTATGGAGGTCGTAAAAGGACTGAAAAAATGTCTGCGTAAATGGGACAGCTAGCAGGGCAGGACCATGGGCGGGACGGGTATGACGTTTTGACGAAGTGTTATGTGTGCAACCTGTTGCTAGGGTATTGAAAAAACAGCTAATGGCAGTTAGCAGCTAACTCAAAGAAGAAAAACAGCAGCCAAAATAAAGGACACAAACTGGGAAAACAATGAATTCAGTCAGCCTCTTAATATCAGAAATAGAACAAGCTCAATTCAATTCAATTCAACAAAACTTTATTTATCCCAAAGGAAAGTATTGTGCCGGAGAATGCTTCAAATTATAGTAACACTGAGTACAGTAACCACAATTTAATCTTCACACCCAGTAACAACCAGACAACCAGTGGGTTCCCTGGTCATGGTCATTCATTGGGCCCAGTTTAGAAGCAATACAGGATCAATTATCTGGCAAAACATACAAATATACAAGATAAGACATGTTTTTAAGGAGTGAAAGCAAAACCAGTGCCCAAAAGAGTAACAACAGGAGAAAGATAAGTACAAGAGTTACTAAAAATGAACCAAGATAGTGGAAAAAAGCAGACTGCACCTGATCTTGATTTTGAATAGTGATCAAGTGCCATATAACAGGGACAGTAAATGAGTGTTATTGCTATGTTATGACACTGTTACTGTTGTGTTACATGTCATGCCCGTCATGCTTCTTTTGTTTCCAGGATACCAGCATGCTTTCTAAAACCACACAGGTTGTTTGGTTCTAATGAAAAGAGGTGGAGTAAATAGGGGACTTTGTAGCAGTCCTATGGCACAATTTCTGTATTAGTTCAATTTAGACATAAATTGAACTGGGAACAAGTCTGCACTTCTTTTATAGTCAGTAGAATAATTTGCGTGTTAAAAACATTGGTTAACAATGTGAAGCAAACACTTGACAGTTGACAGTAACAGTATGGAAGACACCCCACAGTCCTATATCTTAACAGAGTGCCCTATCAAGATGGATGGGTCTGAAAGGACACTAAATGGCTAAACCGACTGATAGGACAACAGACAGACACCAGCCGTGATAGCCAAGTCTTTCAGTGCTGCACACAAACATAACTATAATCTCTAAGTGTCATTTAGCTTATACTAGTCTGGTCTTGGTGATACATTAGCCACCAGTTTTCACGCCACAAGTGACCAAAGAAGTAACCAATGAGGTCTTCTGGAAGACATGTGAAAAATTAGGTGCTGCATAAAATCTGGTGATTTATGAAGTCAGTTACTGCCATTAAAGCCTGTGAAAAGGTATGATGTTACAGAAATTCCCATCATAGTCACTGCTATGGCTATGTATATCCTTGCCGGTGTAGTTTAAACAATCTTTTTTTTCTCTCCTTCCAAGATCCAGACTGTAGGTAACCTACTTCTGCAGTGTTTGGGCTCTCAGAGAGAGAGCTGCTGCACCCGGCGTTGGTCCAGAATGTAGCTGAGATGGATGAGTGTATGACAGCGCTCTCCCTTTGCTCTTTCTATGGGAGGCTCGCACGGAGCAATGCAGTGTGTGTGTATGTGTGTGTGTGTGTGTGTCTGTGTGTGTGTACTGGCTGTATAAACTCACCCAGAGGGACCTCAGGCCTGTGGGAGATAAAGACCTCTCCTAAAATGTAAACACTCTCTGAAGTGGCGAGCGGGGCAGCTGTAGTTGCACACACACACATTTAGAGAAATGCAAGCCCAAGGTCAAGGTTAAGCGGTACACTCTTTCAAGGCTCACTTTCCCTCTTGACCCTCCGTCTTCGCCGTTGGATCTGCTCTGGAGTTTGGGTGCTGAGACATGGGACGTCTTGACGAAAGAAAAACAGTGGGAATGTGAAAGAACGGTGGTACTGCTGGCAACTTTGATAAAAAAAAAACAACTCCCTCCAGCACTTGAAGTGAAAAACATAAAAGTAACACGTATTTGGAGCTTTAAAGCCAGTTAATATGTTTTCTAAGTGCATGGGGTAAATTGAAGAAATGTGGGGCATTCATCACATAGCTGCCGTGATTTAAATGAATTGGCAGTGCAATTGTTTGGAGACAGATGGAGCCCATCAAATCATGCAAATTATCTACAAGAGTGATCAAGTTTCATTTAAAAACTGTTTTTGATAATATTACAATAAAATTATGATCATTCAAACGGAGCTTGCTCAATAAAACACTTCCACCTATAAGCAGCATGCCCTGAATGTGCCTGAGCACCTGCGTGCACATAAGCTCCACTAGAGCAGATTTCAAACACACGTACCAGGCCAGGCATGCTGCTTGGCTGTGCATAACACTTAACTGATGTATTTTAAATTGTAATGTTTTAACAAAAATGCATGTGTTTGGGAAGCACTGAGCATACACCTGGATAAATGACACTTGCATTACACTGCACAAGTTGTGTGAGAGTTTGTAAATGGATGTTTTAGCACAAATTTGCTGTTGTTCAATGTGCTCCCCAATGACTTCAATTCAGTAGGAAGGTTGATCTTTTTTGGATTCTCCCTTCAACGTGAAGTTTTCTTCACAAATTGAAGGTAACACATGGTGAGTAACTGATATAAAAATGGTCATTTTGCAGGTGGAGTATTACTTTAAGTGAGCAAAAATGTCAGAGAGCATAAGATAGAGAGGAGTAGTTCATGATAACATGATAAAATAAACAGATCAGGATTTAAATGAATGACCACAGATTAAAGCCAAAATTCTCCAAAGGGACTGCAGAGAAAAAAAACCCATCAGAGTTAAAGTAATAACCGTTATCTTTTTTCCGTACTCTTATTTGTATTTCATTGTAACACTCATCTTTTTCTTTCCTCTCTCTACATTTGACATCTAAGTGCATGCATGATAGTAAAGGACAGAATGATAAGAAGGTTTTAATTGTCTTTTAATCATTATTTTGCATGTAAAAGTAAATCACAGTGTACAATGTCTGAATACAAAGGTCTCCGAAAAGTCACAAACAGATATGCACAATAATGTTCACTCTTGTGCTGTGTAGGTGTGCTATTACCAGGGTGATGTTTGTGTACACAGAATAACACACTTAACAAGTACTTAACAAAGTACCTTCTGCTCAGCGAGAGTGCTGTGAAAAATGAGAGGGGGCTGGCAGGAATTGCTGGTAATCTTCGCTTGAGTCCATCTTTATTATCTTGGTCAATGGACAGAAGTGGATCCTGAGGTAAAAATACCCGGCCTGCTTCTCATCAATGTGATGCTCTTATCTGACATTTGAAATAGATTCAGCAGGATGAGCGGGTGCATGATGTATGGAGCCACAGTGGAGATTTGTCTACTGCATTTATATATGGTGAATACAAATATATCAAAGGCCCTTTGTAGTTTAACTTTCCTAATTTATTTGTTAATTTGTCTGATGAAAGACAAGCTATAATCACTCAAACTGCCAGTAAATTATAGACACAATTTCTCAAAATCTTAACTGTAAAAATAACAGAGAAGAATTTGCACCAAATGTTGTATTTATTTGTACTAATCTTCTGATTCCAGGGTCTAAAAGTTAGGTTTTTAAAATGTTTAATATTTTTACAGTGAGTTCCATTTATTATGACATCCTGTTTGGCTCAAGATCAGAAAGAGAACAATGAAAAGTGAAGACAGAAGTGAAACTGTGAAATGAAAAGAACAGACAATAAAATGTTTTCAGTTCCAGGAAATTTCCAGCTATAAACAATTTAATCAATTTTACATTTTCTAAAATGCTTTCCATACACATCCCTCTGAAGGTAACCCTTTTGAAGGCAGTAAAGCAATTGTGATGTGGGTAATCTGAAGTTTACGTCAATCTTGGAACCCATCACCTATTGATCTGACAATGATAAGCCTCTGGGGACAAGAGCCAAAATTTTGGGCTGTTTTGGTGTAGCCAGTGAAGTTGTCTTACGTGCGCCAGTCATTCTGGCTGATCTATATAAACAGATATCTTCATATGAATGCAGATACATTTAAAAAAGCTAGTAAAAAGCCATGGTGATAGCTGATGGGTTCCGAGATTACATTTTGGCCAGTGCCTTTTGCCCACGTGGACTGTTTACCTGCTGCTCAAACATGACTACAAATGGACTACAACCAGAAACCAGAACACTTCTGACACCAAAACCTTTCTTTGGCACACATATGCAGATATATGTTTATAGAGATTAAGTTTATGTATACATTTGTGTTCTGTCTTGTGAGGGAATTTGTGATTCTTAAGAAGAAAAATTAGATTATCAAAAAATATATATACTCTTTATTGATGTTTTTGACTTTCATGTGCAGTAAGAACTATGATAGAAACAAATGTATCCTGTACTTAAAGTTTATTTTTGTGACTAAAAGAAAAAGGGTTAATAGGAAACCATGTTCATCTTTGAAGCAACAGATATCAATCCAGCACAAGGAGGAGGCAAGGGGAAACATTAGCTGTGTTTCAGAACAACAAGGTGAGAAATTGCAGCTCACAGTCTACAATAGTTCCACTCTAGTGAGCTATTGATTTTGTTCCCAGTTTTTCTCTGGCTCTGGACACTCAGAAGTCTTTGGTGGCACTCTTTCGTCCTCCTCTGGGATGGGGGATGAAAGGACACCGCCACCGAACAAGTAACTTAAATGTGTTGCGAATCATTCAGGGAAACACATCCAGAGATGGCTGTCCTTTTTTTAAACAGAGACAATAGTCCTCTTTGTTTGCTGCTGCATGCCTAAGCTGCTCAGGGATGCAAACACTTGCTTTGAGTCAGTCAAGTGCAAAGAGGAGGAAAGAAGGACCTGAAAACAAATAGGTCTGGGATGAGGAAAATGAAAAATGCAGTAAGTGCACCTTGTATATCTGCACACACATCAGGAAGAGTGTGCCAGTGACATGTAAGTGAAGTAAGAATGGAGGACAAAGGGAACAAAGATCAGCCATGTCACACAGAGAAGCACTAAGGCAACCAACATGTCACAACACAACAAAAAGAGGCACGCAGCTGCCTCAGTGTTCAAGTATTACAAAGTTTTAGGAATGAATATAAATTAGCAGTTTATATGTGTATAGTAAAATTGTTTTTTTCCTCATTAACATGCAACAGTATGCAATAAGGCAGTTGGTGCAGGGTTTTGATCACATATTGCTCTTCAGCCCAGTCGCCAGAGGAAAATGTTGGCATTGTATGTTTCTGCAAACTAAGGACACCTTAAATTTTGTAAATTAATGCAAATGATATTGATCTTTCTTAATCTATGGAGTTGCGATTACATATGAGTTGACTGCGTCATTGGGGGATGAAGGGGATGGTGGATGGTGTGGCGCCTAAGCGAGACATTGGCGACATTTCCCATCAAAAGCACGTGTTTTAAGCCAAAACATAACCACACATTAACCACATTTAAAAGTAAAGAAAGTTTCAACATATCCACTACATAATAACGTACAAATGTTACATATCCATGGTTTGCAGAAACATGCAATGCCAATATTTATTCTGCCAATTGGTTGTGTTCTTATATATTGTTATTGAGTCATCCTGACAAGACACATATGCATGAACAGGTGCTGGTGTCAGCCTGAAACTTAAGGTTTATCACAGTGAGTAGATTTAATAAAGTAGATGATGATTTTGTTTTCCAAAATGAACCACCAAGAGTAATGGCAATACTGTTCCTCATATCTTATCATGTTCCTCTGGCTTCTTGTTGCTTTTATTTCCTTCGTTAAGCAATTGAAGGGGGAGTAGTGGCCAGCACTAGAGGAAAGAAATTGGACACAGTTTCTAAAATTGCAGATAAAAATGTTAAATTTGCCTCATATCAGAAAGAGTGGGAATTTGCATCTGTGACAAAGGTAATTTTTCATGTCTGACTTCAGTCAAAGTACACCATTGCCTGCAGTGGTGGTGGTGATGAGCACCATCCAGAGGGGCCCAGGGCACTGAAAGTGATAGGTCCAGCACTGATTGTCAGCAAACTTTCACAGGAACAAGTGGTTAATTGAACACTTCACAAAAAGGAACTTTTTCACTTTTGCAACCCTGGCTATCAAATTGACCATGTTAAGACCAAGCCAGTTATAATATTTGTCAAACTGCAGTTGGTTTCGATTTGTAGCCACAAATTGATTTGTTTTTGACATGATGGTTTTCAAGACTTATCCCTTTGACACCTTACATATTGTTTTAGCTTATTCATTTACCTTGAAAACTCAAATCTAAGTGGTTACTGCTCAACCTGTTTTTTTAGCAGACAACTTCAACCCATTCCCATGCAGCAGAGTTTGTAACTATGATTTAGTTTCTTCAGAGCAGGATTCATTTTGCCTCAAGGTGTTATTTTATTGAGTCTCTGTATATTAAGTTATCAAGAATAGTATTAAGTATAATTATCGATCACAAGTAACGGATATGATCATCAGTTTTTCAGCTCTCCACAGACACAAGCAGCAGATCAGCAGCAGCGGCGAGGGCATTAAGGCAGCAGGCAGGCAGACGGGCGGGCGGCAGATAAAGAGGACTCTATTAGTCTCGGCTCATTGTGCCACTCTGATTTCTTTCTACTTCCTAATTGGCTGGCTTCTGGAGGGTTGGCGGCCATATTTCAGTTTAAAGGGGAAGGCTCCGTGGGTCACGGGAATAAAGGGGCCCATTTGACAGGTCAGCAGGCTGATGTCTACAGCATAGTCTTGGGTCGAAGGTCAAACTAACATCAAGATAGGCTGTGGCAGTGTGGGTCAGCTCCTACACCGGAGAGCCCAATAAGTAAGTCGGCAGACTGACTGGAATGTTGTATCTTAGCAAGAATATCTTTGCAAAGACAATGAGGTAAATAATTTCATCAAATACACTATTTTTAAAACAGTTTTGACTCACAGTATTTGTTATAGGCCAAGTTATAGGCCATGTGCAGTTTTAGTTTTACAGATTTTAACTGTAGTGTGTTTTAAAAAGTCATGCCTATCACTAATAGTAATCATACATTCAATTACTCATTTAATGGGCTTGAAAACATTTAATAATTATCATCCTTCAATACTGGAAATTACGGTACCTTTAATAGCAACATTTATGACACAACGTGATGTCTCCTGTTGGTTTACATGAACCTAAAAAATACAATTAAAGCATGAGGTTCAACAAATTAGCTTCCAGCCCTCCCTTTTAATGCTCATATTAGCAAAACACACATGCAGCACACAATATTTACAAGGTTTTTTTTACTGTAACTCTGCATGATTCAGGGAGCTGATTAATTGTGTACTGTTATGTTCAATAATGTAATTACAAAAATCTAATTTGCAGCAGTTATATACTGCAGTTAATAAAAAGCAGCTGTGAGACTTCAGGTTCAAGTTAGAGACAAAATAAAAATGTTGAATTTACTCACTATTTCACAATGATGAGAGGAAAGAAAGACAAAAATAACTAAAGTAATCCAATTATGAGTAATCCATGTATTGAAGTAGTCAGGGGGCTTAAGTAACTGACAACAGTCTTTAGGAGGGATTTGGTTTGTACAACAGATCACATTGGAATCAGCACCCTCCTAACTCGATTAGCATTAACGTTCACCTCTAGAAAATGAGTAGCCCGAAAACATGAAATTTCGCCATGCACATTTGCACACATGCATACACACGTATATGTGTGCACACACACAAACACAGGACAGTCTGCCTGGCACCAGACAGCAGTGCACGGCCAAATGAGATGTGTGAGAGCCCCCTGCTGCCAAGAGGCGGACAGGAAGAAGAAACAAACCCTCTCTAATGGAGACATGACATGCTCGCTGGGGCGGAAACTCAAACAAACGATTAATGGGCCATGGAGCCTTCAGTACAGCAGCAAAATACCCACCGCTGCTCCCCCTCTGTGGACTCCCTCGCTCTCGCCATGTCCCGTGTTGGCCGAGGGGGTTCGACATTTCAAGACCCAGGCCTCTGCCCCGAGGCGACATATTTCTGCCAACCCCTTACCCCAATTCTACTGAGATCCCTGAACTGAATTAAATGGACAACAAACGTCAATATCATGAACATCTCAGAAGAACCCTCATGCACTAAAGGAGAGTGACTCAACAGTTGGGCAGAGGTTTTGTTACAGCCAAGATAGGGAAACTTATCTGTATATGAGCTTGGCTGCAAGCCTGTCTTTTAAAGGACCAAGAGACAGAAATGCTCTTTCACTATCAAGACGAGACAAGAGTCATGTGATCTTGTCTTCTGGTAAAGAGCAGCTCTGCCCTGTTTGGCCCCCAGTGAAGGTGATGACCTAACAACAGTGACGCAGCAGCAAATGAGACAACATGTTCTGGGAAAAGATAGAGAGCAGAATTCACACAGAAGTGTTTCCAGCCACAAGCATGCTGGAAGGTATTGTATAAACTTTTGGTGACATCTTAGACTCAAGCTCTTGCAATGTTTCATCATGAAGTCAGTTTGTTGCTGGTAAAGGCTGCAGGAACAGCTGAGGCGCCTGAGTGAGTCCAGGAAGTGATAGGGTGGGAGTCTTCCATTCTCACGAGGCCATGGAAGTCCATCCAGTCCAGTAGCTGGTTCATTGCCTTCCCTTCTATCTCCTCCAAAGCACCAGCTCAGCAAAGAGTAGCGAAAGAGTGAATAGACACAAGGGAAGCCCCTTACGTTCATGTGTTTTGATTAGCAGGTAATGATCTTTGATCTAATGCGCTGACTGGGAAAGTGCGGCTCCCATTGAAATCCGGTGGATGCTTGGCCGACCTGGAGCCAGTGTCACTTCTCGTTAGGGCCTGCAGCTCCATGACCTCCCCATTGCCAGTCCCAGCCCCCTCCTCGCAGCATGTGCACCCCGCGTAATGATATCAATAGCAGCAGGGGTGCAATGAATACAAATCCGCGTGCAGAATGTTTGGACAAGAATCCGCTCCCAGCCCTCCCTCCTCCTGCCGCCCCACTCACCACCGTTCAACCTCTATCCCCCACACAAAGGGCTAGGTTAGGCTGTAATCTGGATGGTTGATTTCACACAAAATAGTTGACTACTGCAAAGAACAAATGCCCCCTGCTGGTTGGCTATAACTGTATATGTTTCATAGGTAGTCTGTTTGTGCACCCCCTCCATCACAATGAGCCATACTGGGCTTAAAAATCCGCGTGTGAAAATGTGTGCAATCGCACCGAATTGTTTAAATGTATTCATGCATGCAACTCAAATCATTCAAGCTGCAAAGTATATGATAATGACGGTTACATGCTTAACTGAAAGAATACAAAACTCAGTTGTCCATTTGCATGAAATAGGGCAGCTCACAAAAATCTTCCATCAGAAATACTGTTTGTTTCACATTGTCTCAAATATTCAGAATTTCCCCATGATGCCAGACTAAAAGATTTATTATCTATACGCCAGAGGACTCACATGTTGTTCTTGTGACCTCACTGCAGCAAAATATAATTTTATTACTGTATTTCATATCATAAAATATCCAACACCCACTGGCTGTTGGAGAGGGAAACTAATATACAGTTCCGTGACCAGGCACACAACCAAACCCTATCGAACACTCTGTCCAGTGTTGGGCCTGACATGGCAGCCACCTGATTTCCGTCTCTGGTATTGACACAGCCGTTTAAAGCGGCCTGGCCACCAGTGCCCATAACAAAGGTATGTTCATGGAACCAGCCAACGAAATCAGAGAGGAAAAGAACCAATGCATTTCTTTTCTGAATTAACAAGACTGGAAAAGCTATAAAATCCCCGCTATGAGACCTGTTTATTATCAATTACTGCGGCTAAATGCAGCCACACTGTGAACATACGTACATGTGCTGCAGCCATGTGCCTCTCTGCAAGGTTTGCATGCCATGTGCACATGCCCCGTGCGCACACAGAGTCCTCTCTTCATCCCTCGCCTGGTTCATTACTGCCCTCTGAACACACCTCTGTTGCTTTCTACAAAGCTCTCGGTTACATGGTTCAATGTTTAATGTGCTGTGAAATGCAACAGTGTCAAGAACAATGTCCGAGATACTTAACTTTTGATTTTAAGTGAAAAAAAGGGAAAAGGGATAAATGAAGCAGAGGAGTTTCACTGAAAAGGCAAACTATAGCAAAACAACACAAAATTATAAAAGTTCTTCATTCAATTAATTGTGGTTTTAAATGTGGTGTAAAAGTGTAACTTACTTTGATTTGTCAATATTTCTAATCTATTTTGGCATTCAAATTACTGCACATATGTGCAAATTGTTTCCTATACTGTACCAAAGCAGTACGTAGTGAAAACTGCAGCAGCATAACAAGAGTGATTGTCAAGGGTGTTGGGGGACACATGTTAAATTGGAGTTGTGGGGGTTGTCCCCCATGAAATTTTGAGCATCAAACACTTAAATTACTGCATCCTGGTGAATTTTTATGTAGCATTTGTGCCTTTTCTGCATCAGTTTAAGGTGAAAATGTCGCCGTACTTCCTTCCTCAATCTGGCATAGTTGCTTGTTCTATTTTAGGGCAGATTGCAGCCATTGCTTTCGAGGTTGCTCATTGCCACCAACTACTTTATCCGAGGCATTGCTCCACCTGTAAATCGGGTTCTAGCAGTTCGCTTTTTATTGGGGAGATCAAATGCATGTGCTGAAAATATTAAGGGGTGTGTGTCCCCTGATTCCCCCCCAAAATACATGCCTATGGTCACTGTCATACGTTGCTGATCAGCCTCAAAGAAGACATGTTACCAGACATTTTTGTTTCTGTGGTGGGACACTTTTCTAAATGAGCATTTTTCCTTCTGACCAGCTATTAGAAATGAAGTGAAAACCACATGGTAAGAGATGACACTGGTCATGCTGGACAGTCCTTCACTCCAAAGCGTGGTTTATATCATCTTGTGACACAGAAGCTGCAGCCATGAGCCCTGTGTGTCTCCATATCCGAGGGGTGTTCCTTGCCACAGCCTGACAGAAGTTTCTAAGCATGTGGTCTGTCATCACTGAGGATGACACTATTTAAAATCTGTTAATTGCAAACACACAAGTGGTGTATGCTGTCAATCTGTGGCATGAGAGGCAAATTTATAACTGCTTGCAGGAGCCGCCTGTCCTCTGCTTCTTTTCTAAAATGCTCTGTGTGGAAATCCTGTACTTTTCTCATTTTATTTTGTTTCAAAGATTAATATTTTATTAATAGAAATACATTAATATTTAATAGGGTTTGCCAGATGTATCAAAGGTCAGATTTTAGATCTATATTTAAGGAGGAGAAGACCACAAGTCAGTCAATGTGGACTGTTAAATATTTTATTGTGTAATGTATAATCACTCTGAGAAACCCAGCATGACATTTACACCAGTGTGAGGAGTCCCATCTCCTCTGACTCAACACTCAGGGAGTCTTTGTCTCAAAAGCTTTTTATTCCAGTACATCTCAAATGCATTAGCATTAATATGACTAGAGGAAATTAATTCTTTATGTGTACATGAGGGAGCTTCCTCGGGTCACACATCTTTTGTTATACAGTGTCTACCATTACTGCAAGGATATTATTTTTGTTATTTCATACGTGGTGGTGACAATATAGTCAACACATTCAGATTATTTTCTCATAACAAGATGTTCTCCCGATGTTTGATAACGTAATGAAAAGTGAAATGGCCTCCAACTCCATCCAGGCTAAATGAGAGGAAAGATTAAGATAAATAGCTACATCTGGCTCTCACTTGAAACTCTAAAGGAAGTCGAGATAACCAAGGAGGGTCTGGTTATTCATCACCATCTAGACATGTGCCCGTACACAACTCTAACGGCTTAGAAAAACAGACATGGACAGACGGAAACTCGCCAGCCATGCATACTCCAAAGCAGCACCTGACTTGGGGTCCTGTTTTTTGAAAACATTCACATATTAAACTGTAGAGGAGCAGAAAAGGAAAGCAATGGATTGACAGCTGGGCCAGGAGGGAACCTGGTTAATTTCACCTATCATCCAGACCCTTAGTGCCCCACACATCCCCTTGCATCTCTCCCTCTTTTTCTCTCCACTCTTGTTCTCAAGGGAGCAACTTTTCCTCCAGATCCTGACTGACATAAACCCCAGAGCCTCAGACCCCAAACAGAATTCGCCGCAGACCCCGGAGCTGCTTGTCTTCTGTCTGCTTCATCTATCTCTTTCTTCTACGATTTCCATCCCCTTAACCATCGCTCCCTTTGTTCTTGCAGTCGATCGATGCACCATAACTCAACTGGCCTCTGTTGTTTGATGTCTGAGCTCTGGATATCATTTCAACCCTTTTCGCTGAACCAGTGAACCACACTGATAATACCATGTCTCACGAACACAAGCGTGCAAATCATGTGTGCACACACACATACACTGACACTCATATACAGGCACAATGTATATACACACACATAGTAATAAAAAAGATATTGAGACAGAGGGATAACATGAGGGGAAAAGAGGCTGCGGTAAGTCTACATACACAGTGAGCCTGAAAACAGTAGGTGATATGTCACAAGACTTACCATCCTGTACAGCTCTCGGTTTGAGCATAAAAATAATGTTAAGTACTCCGAACGTTAAAACACTTGATGGTAATGTGATAAAAGCATTCCATCAACAACAAAGAAAGAAAGATGATGAATTGCTTATGGTTCAATTAAGCCTCCTTTAGTCACATATTACATCATAGTAAGTTGCCTGTTGCCCACGCCCAGTTTGTATCAGAGCTGGTAAATGGATAAAGCCAAGTCTTTATTCTAACTTTAATCAAATTGCCTTTTTTGGATTTAAGCAGGATCTCACAAAAGCTCAGCAGGGTGTGTGAAATATGCACGTACTGGTACATTAACTGAAAAGGTTGTTCGATTGGCATGGACCTGCACCTTTTAAAACCTTGTCCTTATTAGGCTTGCTCTGTGATGATGCTCCTTCGCGGCAACATCCTGCTTCATGCTCATGTATAGTCACATACTATACAATGCAGCTCAACTATTATTTTACAAGTTGATCAGCTCTATGTTTATGCCTTACTAAAGAGCATCTCAGCAGCAAACAGTTAGCAAAGGACAAATGCCGCTTATCAAGGGCGTAGCTTTAGTTTCAACATTGGAGGGGACACATATGAAACGGGGGATTTGGGGGTCCTCCATCACACAGTTCTGAGCATCAAACACTTAATTTTCTGTATTCTGGTGAATTTTTATGCATCATTTTGTGCATTCTCTGAATCAATTTGTGGTGTGAGTGTCTTTAATTTTGCTGAAATAAAAGTCCTCTGCTACTTTCATGTCTACAAATGCACAAGCCCCAAATATTGAGGGGGGCATGTCCCCTGCGTCCCCCACCCCTGCCCCAAAATCTACACGTATGCTGCTAATTCACCTCCCCCCAAAGATTGAACCCGCAACCTTTTAAGCAATAGCTACATGTGAGGAAGAGGTAAAACAGTGGGTCTAATTCATAATGATGGAGGACATATTCACACATAGTCACAGATGTATAGATCAGTTAGCCTTCATTCTTTTTTGCTTATTCAAGGAAAAACTTTGGGACTGTAATTTTCATATATTCAATACTGGATTTTCTTTATTAATTATCAAAAGAACTAATGTATACATTCATTTTTAGTACATTGGTTTAAATTTTACTGTCCTTCATCGGTGATAAAAAAAATTTAAAAAAAAAAGTGCAAAACCCACAACAGGATTTATTGGCCTGTAAATGACATGTTATCCTGTTTGGACAATACAAATAAAAAGAGAAGAAATCTTGCTGACTGACAGCAGTGGTGGAAGAAGGACTTGGGTATTTTACTGAAGGAAAAGTAATAATACCACAATGCAGAAATACACTGTTACAAGTAAAAGTCATGCATTCAGGATGTTACTTAATGACTTTAAATACTGCTGTGTAGTTTAATCTATAATAATATATCACAATGTCTCATATTAGTTATAAGAATCAAATTCTGCAAAGTAACTAGTAACTACATTTATTAATTAAATGTAATGGAGTAAAAAGTGACTCAAGTAAGTAAAGTAGCATAAAATGAAAACACTCAAGTAAAGCACAAGAACCTTAAAATTGTACTGAAGTACACTACTTGAGTAAATGTACTTAGTTACATTCCACCACTGGCTGACAGAAATGTTTATTCAAAGGTCAGAGGTTTGTCATACAGTAATGTTGTCATTTGTCATTTTGTGTAATGTGGTGATTTATAAAAAATGTGGCAATATAAAAATATTCAAAACAATTCACAAAGTGTTTTAGTACTTATTTCTACCAAGGTATGTATAGTGTAATTAATTTTGTTTGTTTTTTCATATTTTAATTATCTGTCAACCACTGCAGCTCTGTTTGAGTACATGCTTGTACACCTGGTCATGAGAAATCTCTACAACTGTCTGACAAGTATTAAGGATTTCTACAAAACATAGCACAAACAGCAGTTATGTCTGTTATTAGTAAAATTTAGTTGCTTGAACTAACCTTACAGTAACTTTTTTTCTGTGTGGAGGACTCTAAAAGCCAAACGCACTGATGAATGAGATCTGAGTAATGCACAATAATTTTATTTCCCAAGCTTAAGTACAAGGTGTAATTTGATATAATAATCTATACAACTCAGCTCCCTCCGAGCAGGCTGACTTACCAAACCGTATAGCCGTGAGAGATCTGATTTGACCTATCATGTCATGAGATGGAGGAGTGTGTTCAGGTGCAATGAGCTGGGAGGGAGTGCAGTTGTCATGTTCCCTAACGTGTAGCAGGATGTATTGCTGGCAGAAGCAGCAGGGGAGATCTAGAGTCTCTCCTGAACACTCACAGCCTCATGAAAGAATGATGGTTGATTACCTGCAGGAGATGAGCTACGCGGGCCCTCCAGAGTCACAGGATAGCACTTTAGCGCTGCTGCAGAGCTACGCTGCTGAAGACGACTGATGAGGAAGAAAATCCATCTTTGTCCTGTTTGTAAATTGAGTTTTTTTTTCTGGAATGGTCCAAAAAATAAGACCCCACACATTTAGGGATTTAAAGCATGATCTCACGTTTTCACATTTATTACCTGTGCACGTTTGAGTCCATGTGTATCTGTTTATGACACAAATGTTCTACAAGAAGCAAATTTGCCCCCAAATTGTTGTGGCATATGTAAGCCAGCAAAAATGACCAAAAATCTAAAACTGTTTTTGAAAATATGACAATTTTCACAAACAAATTCTGGATGTTTTTCACAAATCTACACATAAATATGAATGCTTGAAACTGTCAGTGCTCCCGAACTCTTTACTAACTAAATGTCATTACCTGTTTACCTTCAACAGCTGTCAACACTGTTACCTGACACTGGTTTAATTGGATTAAAAAGAAAATCAAGCCATATCTTCTTTATATCTTTATTCTGCAGACATTTTTTGTCGATACCATTTTTGTGCCACAGTCCCGCTCTCTGGGAGAACAAGGTCCAGATGGCTTGGGGGCCCCGTCAGTTTCCCTCCACCAGCCACTCTGCTTATCGGCAAGTTCACTTCACTTCAAGGAACCACTGACAGCTCTGTTAATTAGCACCTTTGGCCCTTTTTTCCCAGACGTGAACAACACAAAGACATTCATACGTCTATTAACTCCTGTCCTCTTCCCACATGTTTAGCCTGTTGGGCCTGTTGGCTTTTCGTTGATATTCTGTAATGTGAAAATACCAAATTAGTTGAGAATAACGAGCGATTTTTAATATATAACTGCCTATTTCTCTGTTTATAGACAAAATTGAATGACTGGGCAGTTAACAGAGATCAAGGGTGAAATAAAATCATCATATGTACAACCAGAGTGTAATTACGAATTAGAAAGTCAGAGTTATAATTACTAAACTGCTGATTTGCTCTGTTTTAGAAGAGGATTTTTTTTTTCTTTAACAGCACATACTTGAAGTCAACTTTCCATTACATCCAGATGTTTGGTGTAATCACCACAACAGAGGAAAAAATGACAAACCCATGGCAACATTTTGCAGCACAGTTTTCCTTTTGACTCCTTTATGGTCAACATTAACAGAGATATACAGGAAGACAATCCAGGCGCTCCAAAAACATATCAACAATGAAGGAAATATTAAAAAGCCTTAATTCTAGTTAAAAGAGTCACTGTAGGTCTTCATCAAGGCTTTAAAAACAGACAAGGGCGTGGCCACCCAATGAGAACTGATGGGAGGCCATCATATGACCCAGATAACAATAGGTGAACAAACTTAGAACAATGAAAACATGAAATAAAAACACAAAATAACATGAGATGCGATTACACAGAAAAAAACTAGAAATATACATCCCAGATGGAAGATATAAATCCACAAACACTTTGAGAAAAATAGGGAAAAGACCCAACTTCAATGCATCCAGGTCAAAGCTTCCCTTTGGTTTAATTTCTGTATTCTGTTGCCCCAACAAAGATATGATTATCACAGCATTCTACACTAACAATGCACAGACTGGTGCTGTTATAAATCCATCGTCTCATCATTATCATCACCAATACCACCATCTCTACACCACCGCTGATCACCACAGATCTACTATCTGAAACTGAAAGCCATGAGACACAGTTCACAGCACAGTGGCATCAGTCCAGGGTCAGTCCCAGGCCCTTGGCCTCTACCCTCAGCGGAACTGAGTTCCTGACCTGTCGGTCATTTGTCCGAAGCGCAGGTTAGACCCTGGACAGCCTGCAGAGGAGGAGAATCGACCCGCAGCTTTGATCTGCTGTTACCATGGATTGGGAGTAATGAAAGTGCCTCTGCTAAATTACAGTGGGGTTCAAGAGACAAATAAATAATCATGTCCACCAGCTACAGGTGACTGGTACAGATCTATGTCACATTCTGTAATTAAATAGCAAAGATGATTGCTTATGGATCAATAGCTATTCCTGGATTTATTATAGCAATCCTGCAAATATACTCATCTTCTGCGACCGTCAGTATGTATGTCATCCAATCTGAAAAACTAACAGATCTTTTTGAGGTTTTCTATCAATGACATTTAAAAAAAAAAAAAGAAGTGATCTCTGTGATTTGTGTATTTTCATTTTTTTTTATTGAGAAATGACTTTAAAATTCAGTCCTCTTGACCGTGAGTGATACAAAAATGATTTGGTAATTCATATCAAAGATTAATAAAAGAGCTGGCCATGGGTTTAATCCTCCTGTGTGTTTGAAGTGGCCAGCTGGGGGGCGGGACAAAGTGTGTTGATTGATAGCCACTTGGCCTATAGGGCCGGCTGAGCTTCCTCCAGAAGGTCACGTCCTGTCTGGCCCCTGTCCACTGCACACTTCCACAACATATCCGGGGTCTCGGCCCTCCAAACTGGCTGACGCACACAACATACACACACACACACACGTCCACACACACACAAACTCTGTACCCCCTCGGCGCCACGCTGCGGCGGTGGTCAGGGCCTTGCGTGCCATCCAGGGTCTGGTGTGAGGGGGAGGGGAGGAAGCATGAGGGAGGGAAAGAGATGGGAAAAGAGTCTTCAACCAATCACAATCCCTAGTTCTCCTTATGGAAAAGGTTACAGCACTCCTCATCCCCTTCCCCAGTCACTGTAACTGTAATTTTAGGTCACTCTGTCTTTCACATCTTTATTACTCAACGCACCAGATGTAAAGTATATAACCTGTTAGCTCTGCACCTGGCTGTGTAAATATTAGGCTTCAAGGGACTCCAAACCATTCAACCCTACAATATTACTGAAAAGTGGTGGCCACTTTTCAAAGATGCTGCATAGTGTTAAGTCTGAGTGATCCCTGATGAATGGCTCCTTACACAAACTTTTCCACACTGTCCAGTTTGGCGGGCCTGACACTACGATCACTGCAAGCCCACTCACAAACATCCAGAACTCAAAACCACGATGGGAGGCCCAGAGAAGCTCACTGGTTCCCAGCCTTCTCTGTCTGACATTGGACAATGGCTGTAGCTCCATCTTTTGGTAGGTTAGTTAAGTGCAGCAGTAAGTGAAGACGTGAGACCTTTTTTTAAGTCATTTAAAGGAGAAATTGCTTCAAGAATAATAGAAACAACATACCAAAAATACATTTTACATGAATTTACATGACAGTAAAGCAAAGTATAGCAATAGTTTTATTTAATGTTAAAAGAATATTTAATTATGTGACCTTTTATCAGCTAAAGGAAATAAGCGTAATTATAAAATTGATATTAAAGAGACTTCTTCTGTATTACTGTTTTAGTACCATTGACAAGTTCATTATAATACACTATATTAGAGCAAAGAAATTTTTAAATTAATGTCGGTTAAAGTAGGGTTCATCACTTTGGAGTTATTTAAAATAACTTCAAAAAAATTTTTAAACCACAAAAATCCTGCTTATTACCTCTTTAACCCAGCTCTCAGATTCTAGCTAAAAATGTAAATTGGGCAGCTCATTTCCCTCTGGTATACTCCAAAAAATGCCAAAGAGGAGTATCATATTAAGCATATTAAACTTGATTTTGACAGACTTTAACTAGATGACCAGCTTAATTTTTTCCTGGATTTTGTTATGGTTACCA
Source organism: Chaetodon striatus (assembly GCA_029783705.1). NCBI lineage: Eukaryota > Metazoa > Chordata > Actinopteri > Chaetodontiformes > Chaetodontidae > Chaetodon > Chaetodon striatus. The sequence goes on along the minus strand of JAPZEB010000011.1, from coordinate 15,925,535 downwards.
CAGTCCCTAAATGTGTGTAGAAAAGCAGGAAATGGGATTTAAATCACATTTTCTTTATAGGGGAGGACCCCCCTACTTAACTGTCTCTCCCCTCTTCTCAAACCAAATGAACACCCTTGGCTGCACATACAAATTTCTGAAGTCTTACAATATTAAACATAACCTATAAAAACATATATGAAAATTGATTTAATAAAGTCAAAATAATTTAAAAAGCAGAATCTTTTTAAAGGACCCTGAATTACTTGTTAAATGTGACTGATACTTAAGGTTTTTTTGAGTGGCCAGCATCTCCAGAGCTCTGTCTTAAAAGGTTTTGTCATCTTGTTATCCCTGGGTTTGTCTTAAGCTTTCTCCTACTTCAGTGTCCAATGATTATTTTGATTTTCTGTGTTCCTCTGATCCTGGGGAAGACAAATGAAGTGCGTAACCACAGAGAGACAGAGCGCTCACAGAGGGTGAAAAGAGAGTCTGGGAAAACATTCCTTAGACGAGGAAAGGAGAGAGGGGAAGAAAAGGAAGAACGGAAAGATGTGGTAATAACATTTTTCAATATGTTCAGTCTTGTACAATATCAAGCTAAATTTTAAGGCCCAGATTAGTATGCACTGTCACCGCTTACGCTAAACTGACTATAAAAAAGGGTAAATAAATAGAAAAGTTTTTTGGTTTGACACTTTCACTGCTGTGTAGTACAAATGCATGAACTAACACTGATTGGTGTTGTGTATTATCAGAAGTCTGACATTCTACATTATCACACTTACACTGAATGAGCATATCTTTATAGGTGCAGAGATTTTAGTTCAGCTTTACACTGAAATCCCATTAACCCCAAGGCATTGTCATGATATGGTCAAAGCAAAACACACCTCCGCTCCTCTTGTTCATTTATAATGTAAAACAGATGAGACGGGGGACATAGATGGTTTGAAAAGGGTTAAGGAGAGAGTATGGATGACAAAATTGCAAGAACACAAGCATTAATTGTATTTAGTGTGAAACTGACACTCAGAAAAATAAAGGTGCAAACTGGAACCAAGCTTGGTTCTTTATAGCGACACCATAGAAGCAGTGGCACCCCAAGGGGGGGCCGAGGGGCATGGCCCCCCTGGTACAATTGCTGAGCCCCAGACTGGCTCTCCCTGGTGAAAACTGAGGCCAGCATTACTTTAAGAGGCTGTGGCATGCTCATTATTTTCGTGAGGGAACAATTGGCATGACCATTTTTAAAGGGGCCCCTTGAACTCTCACCTCAAAATATCTGAATGAAAATGGGCTCTATGGGCACCCATGAGTCTCCTCTAAACTTCAGAAGGCTTGTTTCTAGTAAATGCTTTGTTCCTTATAATCAATGAACTCCTTCAAATTAAAGTTTTGTCTTTTTAGGGAAAGGACACCAGCCTGTCTGAAGAACAGCTAACATGTAAAGACACATAACATGTTAAAACAGGATTGTTGTGGAACCCAAAATGTTAACTGTACCAGTATCAGTCTATGCACATCAGATAATTAGTACACCAAAGTATATCAGTGTGCTATTTTTAAAATCTCCATATTGATACAGTTTCAACTAACTAATAAAGACTACTAAAACACAGCATAATCGAATTCCTATAATTCAGTTATGACTTTTGGTTTTGGTGTGACTTTCAGTGGCCCCATCTAGTCAACCCATATGAAAACCTGCCGGGGCCACAACTGCGTGGCAAAACCCATTTCAGGATAGTTCTTTGTGGACCCAATGCGTTCAATAAAGAACCAACTTGAAATGTTTTTTAGCTAGTCTTCCACAAATTAATGGTTATTTGAGTATTACAAATTTAATTATGATGTGTAAGGTCACAAACAAGAACACAGCTTTTAGCATTAACTAACAGTTTCTTAACATCTGATTGTAACTCTTAATGTTTCAGACTGGTAAATATAGATTATATATACAGTAAATATGGTATAAGAAGTTGAGTGCAAGAGGAATTGAGGTAGAAGTAAATGTATTCAAAGTGCTCTGTAAGGCCAAGGGTCGCTTTAGGATCTGTGCCAGAGAGGGGCAGGAGGTGTTGACTAGATGCAAACGAGTTGGCCCCATCGAGGAGCGACAGTGAAGCTGATAACCCACTTTCCACCCACCCAGAGAGGACCTCTTTATAAGGGCTTTCTGACGGGGCCCCAGGCACCTGAGCATCCCCAAAAATAACTCTCTCTGAGTCCTGATCAAATGGACTGTGGCTCCATGCCAACATGTTTCCCTCTTGTTCTCTCAGTCATGCATACAAACAAAAAAATCCTCTCAAATGATGTTAGCTTGCTTAGTCATGGATTAATTGTATTAATTAGAGGAATGAAGTCAACATTTAATGTGTTTTTCGTGGACCTGCAGGATAAAATTGTCAACTTTCAACAGACTGTCTTGAACTCTGCCCTCTTGATGTATATCTAACCAACGTCACCGCATATATACATTCATGTGGAATCCCAATGATGGGTCCAATTTTCCACTTTAGAATACACATAACAGCAACCTCTATTTTCAGAGTTTGCGGTCACTATGACACAAAATATGGAAAGTGTGGGAAGATTTTGAGGGTAATAAAAACGAAAAAGAGGTGCAAAATAGTAAAAAAAAAAAAAAAAAAAAGGCCTTTGCGTGCCGACTGTATTTCATTTTCATGGCACAAAGGCAAGCAGCGGATACACTGTCTTGCAGCTTGCTTTAGACGTAATAGTCCCCACTGAAAAGCCTCTTTTCCTCTCTCAGAGGGCGCATCCAGATTTACAGCTTGACAGCAGTAACAGATCATAGCAGAGACACGGCTCTCTGGCAATGAAAGATGTTCTTTACATTACAGTTGGCAGGCGGTGGTTTCAGGCGGCATGCTTTTTCCTGTTTAATCAGTAAGCATAGGATTGGATACTTGAAAATTTAAGATGGGGATTATAATAAGACAGCAGAATATTTATGCTGTACATCTGTAAATCTTGAGTGACACTGTCCCTGACACTTTCAAACCCACAGGAAGTGACCAACATATTAAGTATACTTCAACCTTTTACTAAACATCCCAAAAATAATGATTACAAATGAGAGTCACTTGAGTCATACAAGTAGAGGACATGTCAACCAGTGCACACATGCCTTGTTTAGCCAAAATGCTGCGGGTCAAGAGGTCCCTACTTATCAGGAATCATTGAAAAAGAGAGGGTTTTTAAAAGTTAAGTGGTACATCGTGTCTTAAAAAGTGTATTTTCATCCACAGTGTTAACTGCTGGTGCCATTTCTGAACTTCGGTTTGTCACACCTCATCATAGAAATTTCAAGTTTTCAAAGGGGTTCAGATCTGTGTGATCATTTTCCCAATCTGGTTCTTATTCATCTTACTGTAAATGGCCTACAGCCAACACAACCCCAACAGACGTTTCTATCTCTAATTAGGACGTTTCTGGCCCCGAAAAAGTCCCACTGACTACAGTTCTCCCCTTGTGATCAAGCTAATTTAAGGCTCCCTTTAAGCGTATGCATGTAAGGTTGTTCCAAACATCTTCATGAGCTGCCTGTTGTCCAAAACAAAGCCACAGCACTGTAATTATAATATGACAATAAACCCAGCTAACCAGCAGTTGAACCTAACAACGTCTCAGCTCCACCCAGTCTAAGAGAGAGTGCTCTATGGCCTTCTTAAAAATACGAAACAACAGAAAAGTTCCACGGAAGACATTCGTTAATGAGTTGTCAGCAGTTTTGGAGCATGAAATTGCCAGGGCGAGAGCGGCTAATGTCAGTCATGTTGGCCCTGTCATTCCTCAAGTGGCCTTTTGCCTCGTAAGTGATAGCCTGAGAAAGGGCAGCAATCTTATCATCGGAGGGAGCACACAGAGAGGAGAGCCAGACTGCAGGGACGGCTGCTCAGGACTGAATGAAACAGACACAACACACTCACATATCTGTGAACAGATAATTGTTTTGATAATGGATTTAGATTAATGAGATAACTATGGGAAAAAAGCTCAACATACTTCTCATATAAATCTAGAAGGCAACACAAAGTTACTGGGCAAGGTGTTTTGTTTTTTTTTAATTATAAAGCTTGTCCAAATTTAAAGGACATTTCCAATTCCTACATGCTTCAGTCCGTTCACTACACATTGTTTTCCCTGATTACTGACATCCAAACCATATAATAAATACAATATATGTATGTAATATTTTTATTTTTTATTTTTTTAAATGAGTATCACGCAGCGCTTTCCAGCTTAGCCCTGATTGGTCCAGCAGGTCTGATCGTGACTGGTAGCGCCCCTAAAGTCTACTCAACTTAGACCATTTGTCCACCCTTGTGGACGCTTTAATATGCCATCTAGTGGTAGTAGTAGCACAGTACACTATTTTAGCCATAGCAACAAAGTAAGACCCTGTTAATTAGAAGGTTCTTGTTTGAGGACATTGGGACTTTATTATTGCATTATTGCAGCAATTCACACAGGCCAATAGGTGTGACAGACTGTTCCTACAGATACAGAGAACATTCCCAGTTTGGAGTATGGAGCGGGGAAAATTCAAAGAGGGACAAAACATACAAATCACAAGATATGTTGGAATAGTTGCAATTTTGTTTTTGCACAACCATGAAATTTACAGTTTTGAGATTTGGACAGTGACACCTAAAGT
>JAPZEB010000011.1:15893820-15918848 GCA_029783705.1 Chaetodon striatus | reverse complement strand
AAACTGGCACCTCCCCAGCTACCAGTCCACGCTGCATACTTGGCCCGGTGACCATACAGTTTCCAACCCTACTCCCTATGGACAGAGATACTGCAACTCCCCTGGACATAAAATAATTTTTTTTTCTCATTAGAAATTCAAGTTAATTTAAGTTGTGTCCCCAGGTTTCACTCAGTCCTGTTACCCTAACACATTCCACCCCCTTTGGGTCATTACCCATGCCACATGATCAACAGGAAGTAGCCTCATTCGAGTCTCCTGAAGGCCATGGAAAGACCAAAACCTAGGTCCCTTACTTAAATTTTCTGTATTTTTTATTGTATTGTAAGTACGCCTGAGACAGACTCAACGTATAGTCCTGTTACCTTAATTATTTCTTCTATGTTTTTTTTCCCAAGATAAATTTAGTAAACCACTTGAAGGTGCCAAGTATTCTCATGTTACTAGCAATGATGTCATGTAGCTATATTTCATGTATTTGCACATGCTAGTCTAAAAACTTAGTCCTGTTCCTGTCAGTCCTGTTACCTAAATGAACCATCTTCCATTGAGGAACCTAAAAATTAGCCAAAACATACACACAAAAAAGGCCTAAGATTGAGAACTGCACATTTTGAGTAGTTTTACATATGTGTTATTAAAAACAGTGCTGAAAAAGATGAAAAAATAAGTATAATTTACAAAAGTTACAACATGTAAATGGCACCAATTCAGCAGAATGTCCCTTTTATAAATGCATTAACATTTTAACGTGTTTTCCTACAGTATGACATGTATGTGCATGCATGTAAATGCATGTATAATACATGACTGTGTACTTTTTTATTATTAGTAACAGTGTGACAACATTATATTTATTAGTATCAAAAAGTTGTGCAAATATATGAAAAATACCTGGCATTACTAAGTTATAAATCTACATTGGATTTGTTTTAATTCATACAATACTGACACAGCTGTGGCTTGTCACAAACTGCACAGAAACCTGGAACTTTACTTGCTTTACCCCCTAGACAGAGTATCTGGTGTATTTTATGAATGGATGTTATTTGGAAGATCCCCCTACTATGAAATATGACAGTGCTCTGGTGTGTGTCTCGTGACAATCTCCATGGAGACTCTGCCGTGTTTAGTCAAAATACATTACCTACCTACCACCCATCTTCTTCCATCTTTAGCAGCATTCACACAGACAACTGCAAGGCACAAATCTCAGCCCCAGAGTAACTGCAGCCATGAATAACCTATGATAGCATGTACGCCTATCATCTAAAAAAAAAAGCAAGCACTGTAACCACATCCAGATGGACTGAGCCACTTGTCTCCGTCACTTTCATTGGTGTAGTGCTGCTCTTTCCTCCGAGGCTGCTGTGCATGTGGTCATGTTTTCCACCTTCCCAGCAGCTGTAGAAATGAGAGAATACTCCTTTGCTGGATGATGGACCGGTGTATCTTCTGCAGGAAATAAATTACAAGATCATTTGACATGCGGCCAGAAAAAAAAGTCGGATGTGATGCAGATGTGAGACAACCAGTCTATTATTCATGACAAAATGTTTGGTGTAATGTTGCTGATAAATATAAAATATTATTTTTTGGAAAGATTATTTTTTTTACAAAAAAGTTAACTACAACAATCTATGTCTTAATGGAAATTAAATTAATGGTACAACTTGTTTGATTTGATTTAACAGCGTGAAATTGTAAATGCATCAAGCCTTGATATGAAAAAAATCTACTTTACAGAAATATTACCTAAATGACATAAACTTAGTAAAGTAAAGGCAGATCTCAAAAGCAAGATAAGCCATTATTTCTGGTACTAAAATGAATTATTTACAGTAATTTTATGACATGCCTAAATCATAATCCTTACTAAACATCACTACTAAGATTTGTTTCTAAATATTAAGTTCATCAATCTCTAAAATTTTAGTATTACAGAAAAATATGGGTATATTTATAGAAGACATATATAATTGCAAGTTATAAATGACACCTGACTCACTGTAAACAGATTTTTTTTCTTGTTCCTGTATGAAATTCTGCTTTGTATTGCTTTGTTTAAGCATCAAAATTAAATTTGTATGCTAATATTTGAGGCGGTAATGTTGCCTCACAAAACAAATACAAGCCATATCAAGTTTCCCCTTTTTTCTTCCTTTTTTCTTCCATATATGACCCACCATGATGTGTAAAAAGTGGAACCCAACAGTCCTGAAAACTGCTGGGACACTGTCATACACTTGCAGTGCATGTTTTCCACCAAAAGAGTGCAGTATTGTACCTTACGAAGATACTGTACTATTTTAAACTACTTAATTCTTAGCAGAAAATCTTACATATCAAAGAACCAGTGGCTTTAACTCTTTCTCTGAACACATCATTTGGTGAATAACATCATCATGTTTACAGAGGAGATGAATAATAAGAAGCTGAAAATATTGGACTGTGTGATCACCCTAAAAGAAACTGGAAGACTAAGTTTTGAGGTTCACAAAAAACCCAATCACACTCACCAGTACCTCATTTTTCATTCACATCTCCCACTGGAGCGCAAACTGGGAGCAGTCCAGACTTAACACCAGCAGGAAGAAACGACATACTAAGAAATTTGAAGGCAGAAGACAGGGAACAAAGTCACATCAAACATCCTTTCAAAGCCTGTGGTTACCCTAACTGGGCTTTCATTTAAAAACAACTAAATGTACAAAGAGACATCAGATAGAGAAAGTCAGACCACATTCCCCCTGATACCATAACCCCTTTTAATGAATCTATATTGTCATACCATGTGTAGCCAGTGTGTCTCAGATTCTAAAGGTTTTCTTTCAGACACAAGATTCCTGCTTTTTTAAAGTTATGGACTAGAACCAGTACACTCTAGCGTAGATCTGTCTATCAGGGACATCTAACAGTTTCTCCTCATATTGTAGGAGCAAAGTAGCACAGTAACACTTAACAGTAGTGCTGCAACTAACAATTGTTTCCATTGTTGATTAATCCATTAAATACTTTCCCAATTAAATCGATTTGTTGTTTGATCTCTAAAATATTAGAAAATGATGAAAAGAGTTAATCAGTGTTTCCAGGTCCTGCAGGCCCATATAAAGTTTTACAATGTCCTCAATTGAATTTTTTTAAATGTTAGACCTTTAAAGTCATTTTTGAGGTATGACTGCCACAAACATTTTATGTAATTTAATCTTGTAAAAGTTATTCAAAATGCTCTTCCACGACAAAGTACACGTCTGATGATCCAATTTTTTAAACATACCACTGAATTTTGTACTGTCTTTACTTTGTACTTGCACTTATCTGTTGGCAAAATTTAAACCATACTCCTTCATAGAACTTACCTTACTTACCTGTATACAATCTGAATAAGAAAAGGATGATTTGTCCAAAAATCAGTCTTGAATTTGGTTCATATTAACCTTGAAAAGGCCTTAAAAAGCACTGAAGTGTCTTACTTGTAGACACTGTTGTGCAAAGACTAAGATGACGTCCTCAAATGACATCGTCTCAGGTGAAGGTCATAGACCAAAGGCATCTCATCTCCCAAAAGGCCTGATAGGAAAAGACAGGTAATGACCACTGGCCAAATAATCCTCATTTATCATACCTAAAGTTGTGCATAATTGCACTATGCCATCAGTCTATGAAAACGTGTCGGTGGTTAACCGAGTAGCAGGTGGCAGCTTGTATAGTCGGGTGATATGAAAAAGGAGTGCAAAGGTGCTTTGAGTGCAAATCCATTTACTATTACAGAATAACAATATTTTTCATTGCTTAATCTGTCGATGATTATCTCAAGTAATTAGTTATTTAGTCTATAAAATGTCTTGTTTTGTCCACAACCCAAATATATTCACTTTACTCTTATAGAGGAGTAAAGAAACCACAAAATATTCACATTTAACAAGCTGGAATCGAAGAATTTTAACTTTTTTCTATTAAAAATGACTCAAATTAATGATCAAATTAGTTAGCAATTAATTTAATGCTTGACTACGTATCAGTTACTCAAGCAGATACAGTATATGAAACACAGCTTCAAGACTGAAAATGTATATATTTTGGAAGGTCACATCAAAGTTTTTTGGTATCAGCATGCAAATGACTGCAAATAAAGAGACACAGAACATTGTCTTATTCACATCTGTATTTTGCTGTCTGTTAATAATGTGTATAGAAATATCTCAAAACATGAATCTGCCAACACACATAAAATCCAGTTCATTGGATTATTCTTACTCTATGTCAGATTTAGAGTTCAGAAGGCAATGATGGAAAAAAGGTAAAGTTCATCTCTGCTTTCCTCAACTTTTCTTCTCCTTTAATCCACAATCACAAAAGATCACAGTGCCCTCCGTCTCATGTCATCATCCCTCCGGGACAGTTCTCCCTCTGTGTCCTCCTCAGAGTCTCTTCCTCATCTTCCCCTTCTTTTGACCACCCCGTCCAAAACCTGACTTCTTAACTTCTCCGAGCCACTGTTTGTTCTTGTTACGGAGGTTCTTCAGGCCTCCGCTCTGAAGGAACTGGTGCTTCTGGTTTTTCTTGCGCTGCTTCAGGATCTGCTCTTTCGTCTTCAGCTCTGAGCGCACTCTACGGCCACCAGGCGTCTGCTGCGCTCCTACGGGGCTCTGGAAGTTAGGACCACGGCCCCGGCCACGACCTCGGCCACGACCTGGCAGACAGATAGAGAAACAAGGATTAAAGACAAAAAAGTTGACTTGTATTTTTTGATAGTAAATGTAGAAAAACAGCTTTTCTACACTATAAACTTGTAACATAGAAAGTAAACTTTCTGGTTGGAAAGTAATTAAACAATCTTCACAACACCATTGCAGGTTGGGCAATTCAGATTCAAAATGGCAATATATAATGATTTGGCTTGAAGGAACAGTTTGGCATTTAGGGAAATATGCTCACTCACTTTAGATGAGAAGATCAATACCACTCATATCAGTCCATTCAATATAAGGTAAGACAGCTTACCACAAAGGCAGCTAACCTTCTGTTCAATGGTACCGCCCATTAACACCTCTAAAGCTCACAGAATAAAACATTGTATTTTGTTTGATTATTCAAAAGTATTCTATGCAAGATTTTGGTTAGCATTGTCAAGAGGGTTCCTTGTTTGGAGCCTCCCTGTGTCAGCGTGGGTTTTCTCCGGGTACTCCAGCTTCCTCCCACAGTCTTAAGACATGCAGGTTGAGTTAATTGGAGTCTGTCTCTGTGTGTTAGCCGTGTGATAACCCGGCTAACACACTTCATAGTTAAATAAATAACTCCATCAACATTTGGTTTCACACAGGAAATGAAAAGTAGGCTCCCAGATGAAAGTCTGGCATTTGTTTGACCCTCCAACACACCCTATATGACTTTCTCACTCCTCATACAAGAGTAGCTTGGAGTGTACAAGCAGTGTAGAAAGGAGGTGCCGAGACTGGATGTTTACAAACAGTATTAGACAATTCCTGCTTAATATATCTTTAATATTGTAACTCATATATTTATCAAATAATTTAACCTATGAGTAACATTTTAATTTATTTAGTGGACCTTATTAACTATAACTTCTTTGTCGATCATTGACTTAGTTCTTAAGAGTTAAAGGTGAGGCAACACATGCTCTCCTACCTCCTCCTGGCCTCCTCCCTCCTCGTGCTCCTCCTCCTTCTCCATCTGAGCCAGATCCTCCATCATCAAACTTGTACTTTTTCTTCCACTCCTCATAACTGATGTGTCGTTAAGTGATACAACGTCACAAAAATAGAGCTAGATATTTTAAGAAGGAGACAGAACAGTAAAAATAACAGTAAACAAATTACAAAAAAAGGATACAAGTTCTTCTTGTTTTTCTTGTTATCGATGACCTGTCCACCATCCAGTCTGATCTTCTTCTTCTGGTCCTCCTTTCCTGCTTCTTTCACAAAGCGCTTCCTCTTACGATCCCTAAAAATCACAGGGAGACACAACATTATGGTGGGAAGGGCATAATCAAAGCATAAGGTGTCAGAAAGAGGAGGTGAGACAGATTTAGTGTGAATTTAAGTTTTTCACCATTTCATCATGTTCTTGTGCTGGTTTAACCTGTCGCCTTCATCTCCCATGAGGTCCAGGACAGCTGAGGAGGCCTGCTGTTCAAAGGCACTGCCCTCTCCGCCGAGACTTAACCTAACACCACAAGGCATGAATCACAGGTTAGAATATGTAAACAACAAACTTTGATCATGTTTGTTGACTTTTTTTCCACATTTAAATAAAATCCCCATGGTTCAGGCCTCACCCTCTCTCAGAGTTAAAGTCTTTGGGTCTGTAGGGGATGTAATACTCCCCATCTTTGCCCGACTGTCTGCTTCTCTTATTCTTTGGCCGTTCTTCCCCATCTTCACGCAGGCCTCTCCTTTTTCCTCCTACCACTGCAGAGAACACCCCCTGGTGGTGACATGAAGAAGTTCATGTTAAACATTGACATGCAGGTCAGTATTTAAAGTTAGGATTTGCAACAATAATTAATATAAAGTAGAGATGCTGCTCTGTCTTATAAACACTTCTTAAACACTTTAAAAAACTCTTTTGCAGCTGTACTGATTAATCAATTAATTGATGAGTCATTTAACAGAAAATGAACCAGCAACTGTTTTGATAAACAATTAATCTTTGAGGTCATTTGTCAACATTCAACAACATTTATTCATTCTAGTGTCTTAGTTTTGAGGATCTGCTGCTTGTCTTTATCATGACAGACATTAAACTGAATATTTTGGGGGTTTGGGAGACTTGGTCAGATAAAACAAGACACACACTTGGCTTTTAAGGGAATTGTTATTGTGACATTTTCTCCTTTTTCTGACATTTTAAAAACAAAACGATAAATCAAGAAAATAATCAAAAGATTATTTGATAATAAAAATTATCTTCTGTGGCCTCTCTGCCTCTTGACATGTAATGGAAAACTGTTTTTTTTTTTTTGGTGTTCCTACTTCAGGTGAACGTGTGACAATGGTAGATGCCATTTTTTCCACCAGTTTGAACTACAGGTGGGCATCTTTGGTAAAAAACAAAACAAAAAAAACCCCAGATGAACATTCACCAGGGTTTTGGTGACTTGGCTACATTGTCCTGGCTCTTAGAGCTTACAAAAATACTAAAAAAAAAAATGCTATAAATGCTTGATTTGAAATCCTAAAACCACAGAACAGGGCTAGGCAATATTAAGAAAATCAAATACCGTGAGGTTTTGACCTAATACCTTACTATCGGCATGGCAACAACATTGTAGTAGACTACTGGTGCTTTCCCTATTTACACAGGATTTTTGTTTACATAATCATCAGTAACGTGCACATAATGATCAAGTGGGTAGAGGCAAATAAAAATATTCAAAAAATTACATCACTTTACCGTGATTTAGCCTTAAAAAGCAGCAAAAGCAACACTCATGCCATGTTACCGTATTACAATATCCGAAATCTAAGATGTCAGTCTTATATCATGATATCAATATAATAACGAGATATTGCCCAGCCTATCACAGACGCATGACAGTTCCTTGCCTTTATATCGTCCTCCTCTTCGCCTGTGGTGTGTGTGAAATCAGCAGTACTGGCAGAGGTGGTGGGGTTGGCAGACTGGTGCTGCTGACTTTCTTCAGCCAGGCTGTCTCTCTGTTTGTTGAATTTTTCCACAAGCCGTGTGTCCTTGGAGCGTTTGGCCCGCATCACCTCACCAGCCTGGGTCTTACTGTTAGAATTAATTTCGAAGATAGTCTACAAGAGGATGAAAGGAGATTGTTTTTATCATCAAAGGTTAGTAGTAAATTGTAGCACTGTGAGATATCTGCAGTAATATCCAGGGTAACTCACTGATTTGGATTTGTAGCCTTTGATGGCATCAACTAATTGAAGACGCTCAAGTTCCATTTTCTCCAAACCTAACCCTGAAACAAGATCAATCAAATGCTGTTAACAACTGCTGTCTGAGCACCGTCATCACTGTTCTTTTAATACTTCATCCTCCTACAGACTGACCTAGGAATGGATGGACACCCATGCTGGACAGATCTGTGTTTTTAACCCGTCTGATGGACTCAGGTGAAGGGTTTGGTCGAGATTTGAGATACTGCTTGTAGGCGTTCTCTGAGACATGGTGCAGGTTTTGCAGGTCCTGGGAGTTCTCATGAGACGTGATCAGATGAGAACTTTCATCATCCAGGATACTCTGAGGGACCCGACCAAAAACACCCTCTGAATCTGGAGGTGGGGAGGAGACATTTAAATTTGAGTGTGGCAGCAGAGAGGCAAAGATTATGACAACTAATCAATCAAAGAGTTCATTCATTAGTTGAAGTTTTGGCAGGTAATCTGTAAAGCCTACCTTGTGTGTGTTCAGGTGTGGCGAACTGAACAGGCCTTCCGAGGAAGAGGTGAAGGTCGTAGACAAAAGGCATCTCATCTGGACAAATCATACTGTAGGCTACGCCACTGCGCCCAGCACGCCCCACACGACCTGATGGGAAAAGATAGGTGATGACCGATGGCCAAATAATCCTCATGTGTCACATCAACCAGGGGTGTAGCAGGATGCAAAATCCACAGTTTGGTATGTGCCTCTCTTTAGAGTCACAGTTCAGTACATTTTCAGTACAGCAAGGAAACAAAATAAATGCAAAATTTGATTTTTCTATTTATTTTGACAAAACTGAAACATTGGTTTATTGGCCATAGCTCTTACTCTATGAGCTACAGCACTCAGATACTGTCATATTGTCTACAACAATAAATACATAAAAATAAACAACACAAATGTCAGTTATGTAATGTAAATGTAACGCTCTATCATAAGACTGACCTTTGATAATTCCTGATAATTCAGCTTGCACTTGTTTACAAAACAGCCACAATGGACTGACTAAAGTGAAGACATATTGTAGCTTTTTGACTATATGCTTTAATATGCAAGTGTGGTTGCATCTCAACAGCCATTTACACTCTATAGCATTAGTTATTACTTTAGCATGGTTTGAATCTGCAGTGGTAGGCAGTCTTGTTGTTGTAAATGAAGTCTTTCTCTTCTGAAGTATTTCTACAGACATACCCAACTTCAGCTGAACGATGTCGGCATATATTCAGACACAAATTGTCATCCACGCAGCAGACAAACTACTCTGACTCTTTGGGTCACAGGGCATTCTGAACTTAACTCTCATACCAAACTGAATATACAACGTCACAAAAATACAACCAATGAACAGTCCAGGATGAACACATGTACTATTACACCCCAAATATCCACCTCATTACTTCTTCCCCTTGTGAAAACTTGGTCAAAAGTAAAAAAAAAAAAAAAAATCTCTAATTAGGTGCAAACCAAGATCATAATTCATTATAAGCCACTCACCAACTCTGTGCAAGAACAGCTTGGGCTTGGAGGGGAAATTGTAGTTAATGACATTGTCCAGCATAGGGATGTCTATACCACGAGCAGCGACATCGGTCACAATTAGCACCATGGCTTTCCGATGCACAAATTTCCCTATGTTGATTTTTCTGGCAGTCTGATCGAGGGCACTGTAGATGTAGGCACACTCCACACCCTCTGAAATCAGCAGCTGGAGATCAAAACAAAAGCAATCCAAAATTTACCACGAATCAAGACAGAGACACACTTGAGTTATTTAGCTGTCTGTACCTTACCTCCTTGAGGTACTCTACATGGTGTTTGGTGGCTACAAAAACCACTGTCTGCTCCTGAGGCTTCACCACGTTCCTTAACAGGTGGAGCAGCAGTGCCTGCTTGTCGTCCACACGCAGATGGAAAAATGACAGCTGAGGGAAGACAGGAGAAAATTAAGAATATGCATGGGTCAGAGGGATATGAAAAGAGGATTTAGCTCCAAGAATTTGATGCAACATGCACCTTAACAGTCATACTTATTTAAATTATCAAATGACTAATAACAGAGGTGTCAGATGGAGGCTGCTGACATCACAATTCTGCATTAACATGTCAACTGTGTCTTTTCTTTACCTTAATCTGGTCACTGAGCTTTGAATCCACATCCAAACGAATCAATACAGGTTCAGTCAGCCCTGAAAAAATAAAAAATAAAAAACTTATTTAGTTAGCTTGGGTCTTAGCACAAATTTCTTATTTTGCATATAATTATGGATGCATGTAAAACAGAAGTGATTTTTAATCTCACCAGCTCTGGCAAACTCCACCAGCAGTTTGGGCAGAGTGGCAGAGAACAGCAGAGTCTGTCTGGTGTCTGGGAGCCTCCGAATGATCTCCTGAAGCTGCTCAGCAAAACCCATTTCAAACAACCTGAGTGGAGGAAGAACACCAACACGTTCACACATACATGGAGGCAAGTGTGGAGCTGTGAAATGAAAATGTGACACCTTTAGACAACTCCATTTCTCACCTGTCAGCCTCATCAAACACCACGTATTCCACACTCTGCAGTTTCAAGTTCATCTCCTTGATAACGTGCATGAGACGACCAGGGGTACCGATAATTCTGGGAGAAAGAGCAGAGATCAGGATTACTACATACAGTACATGAAGAGGGGGAAACGACATTATGGGGTAGCGCTACAACAAAACACTCACATGTCAGGGTTCTCATGAAGAGCAGCAAACTGATAATCCATTCTGGAAAAGAGAAGAGACATTTACACTTATTCCAGGGTTAGAGGACAACAGAAAATTCACAGCACAAGAACATTAAGAGGTCACACACACCTGTCTCCACCGAGGATCAAGGCAGTCTTGAGGCCAGTGAATTTCCCCAACTATAAAAGAACACAGCAAGAGAGAGAAATTAGGGATAGCGCTAAATTATAATCACAGAAACTCTTATGCAAATTAACTAAATAAGTGACTTTTTGAGCATAGAAAATATAGCTACATTTTACAATGGCCAACTTGAACACCTAAATCATCAGCCTGTTCGTCTGACCTCTTTTGTGAACTTCATGGTCTGTAGGGCCAGCTCTCTGGTGGGGGTCAAGATGAGGGCCCTGGCTCCTGTTTGGGCTTGAGGGGCCTTAAGCTTCTCAAACATGGGTACAAGGAAGGCAGCAGTCTTACCACTGCCAGTCCTAGCCATGGCTACTATATCCTTGCCATCCAAAATCACTGGGATAGTCTGAAGTGGTGGAGAGAAGAAGTGTGCATGAAATCTTGTGCTCTTAGAAATCACAAATGTTTGAATACAGGATCCTGAAGTGGACATACCTTTCTTTGGATAGGAGTAGGAACTTTGTAACCCTTCTTCATGACGCCTTTATATACAGGATAACTGAGACCTGAAACCATACATAATGTAGTTTAACAACAGTGCCTCTGAGGAAACAGAGGTCAGACTTTACTCAGCACAAATTAATATATACACAGGCAGATTTCCAACACTGCAAGCAGCCAGTGGACACACAGCCCTATCTGTACACTCTTCCCAGGGTCTTACCCATGGACTGGAAGCCTCCAGACTTCTTTTTCTTCTTGTTCTGTGCTCTGACCAGTTCTCTGGTGTCAGGCTCCACATCTGAAAGGCAGTCTGATGTGGTCGGGAAGCGCGGGAGTTTCCTCCCTGGCTGTATGACCAGAGACACAACAATAACATGTTAACAACATGACAGTTACCAAAAAGCAAGCCATTTGGCATAATTCATCTGTTAAAACAACATGTTTCTTCAGATGTAAGGAGGAGTACAAATTTTCCTTGACAAGATAGGATAACAGTTCTTAACTCGTTGAAGCGTTCACGCAGTCTCTGAATATGCAAATATTGTTCATTTCAAAAGATAAATTGCTGGATGCAGGATACCTCCTATTTCACTGAAAAATCCATTCTGAGCATATGTTCAGTTGAGGTTTCAGGTATCCACATCGTCCTGTGTAACTTTCATACTGGACCACAACTGGTTCAAAATTAGTTGTGATGTCACAAAATCTCATTCTTATATGCATTTGCTAAACTCAGATTTAAGGTGAGCACAGAGAAACTTTCCACCTTAAGATGCAGCATCTGAAAACTGTGCTCTACTGTGGACTTTAAGATGGACTTTGAGAGATTGATCAATTCGCTTAAATGCTATTTGATTTTTTGGTTAACTGACTAAATGATTGACAGAGTGTTTTACCACAAATGTATCCTGAGGTAGGCAAACATCACCAATTTGAATAAAAAAGTATGTTTACATAATGTCACAGTAATGTGCATAACATATAAGAGATGTAGATATGGATGCATGGATAGATGTATATATGCACAGCAACAGCTCACTTGTTTCATTGCACTTGTGCAATGTACTAATGTTCAGGTCTCAGAAAAAGTCTAATTATAAAGTGCCAGAGATTAAACAGATGAGGTGACAGTAAAATCTATATGGAGGATATTATGCTATAATTTATATTAACAAAAGTTCCAACACTTACACCAATCAGACACAACATTAAAACCACTAACAGGTGAGGTGAACAACACTGATAATCTCATCACAATGTAATGTTCTGATGAGAAACCTTGGGTCCAGGCTTGCCAATCTGATGGAGAATCTTTGGGACATGTCAGTACCCCACCTTGCAACCCATAGGACTCAAATGCTCTGCCACCAACACCCTGGTGCCAGACATCACAAGAAACCCCAAGAGGTTTTCTGTCGATGCCTTGAGAGGTCAGAGGCCCCACCGTGGATCAGACTTGGCTCTGACCAGCCATGGCAGATCCACTTTCAGATTGGGATCTGGTAGGGTTAGGGTTACTTCCAATATTTAGTATGGGGCTAATGTGTTGCACAGGGAGTTTATAGCTATTGCTAAATTTCAACTCTTGTCCCTAGTTGCTTTTACATGTAGATCTAAAATGTTATAAAAAAAACAAAAAAGAAATTCAGTTCAAAACACCATACAACCACCATAAAATTTAAACATGGAAGGCACGACAGACCACAATCCACACACTACAATACACATGCCACAGTACATATCCCACAATACATCTACTACAATAGACATACCAATATTCACATACCACAACACACCAAACACGTACAGTAATACTCCTTAAAAGTTGGAGCGCATGTAACTAAGAGTGGGTACAGCTCTGGTTTGCTTTAAGCAATCGGTGAGTGCTGTTGCCCAGTGTTAAGGTGGGTGGAGTGTGTAAAGTGGCTGTAGTGGCTGATCGTGATATGTAACATGCTAATGAATATTTGTCATGCCTATAAAAAGTCACTCGCCAACTACTTTGGCTATGACGCACATGTACAGATAATACCCGGTACATGATATATTTTACTATTTATGAGTCATATGCCAAATTGATGAAAATTATTTTCAGGGGGCATCCGGATTTGAACCGGAGACCTCTTGATCTGCAGTCAAATGCTCTACCACTGAGCTATACCCCCACATGCATATCCCAGAATGGTAAAAACCTATCGTACAATTACCTCACACGGGGTTTTTACGTTTAATTCGACTGTTGCTATGGTCTACTGCTAATAAATTGTCGTCCTTTTTAGGTATTGTTACTTACAGAGTCATCATCCTTAATTTCAGCAGCCAGCTCAAAGTCTCCGCTGTCAGAGTCAGCCTCCGGCTCTCTGTTGGCCGTGTGTCTCTTCTTCTTCGTTAGTTTCTTCTTTCTCTGCGCCATCTTGACGCTTTAATGCTCCCTTATACTGCCTTCAAAAACTTTACTGTACAGTTTGTTAGATAAAACAGCGTCAAACTAGTCCGCAGAGCTCATAACATGTCAACACACATAAACACGGCGGGCAGACATGTTGGATACACGTGTGAGCTTCTTCTTCTGCTTCCGTCTTCTTCTTCCGGTCTGGTATGTCGCCCATAGCTCAACACCGCCACCTACTGCCACAGAGCGTGTGTCTCTAAATAGTCCAATTAGTATATTGATATCTATACATGATGCATATGTCACTCCATCTTCACTTCCTCCCAGGCCAATATATTGTAGGTTGTGTGATATCTATCATCTCAAACTCATTATAGCATCTCACCATATAGTTTCTGATGTAACAATGTCTCGTTTCCTTACAGAGGATGCACACTGGATGAACCGTACTTCAAAGCCAATAATGCAACAGCTAAATCTAACCATATCACACAATTTTCCAGTCTTGCTTTTTCAACCCCCCTCAAATTAACTTCATTAATTCAGTGGAGAAGATATTTTGTTTGAAATCTATAAGCCCTGGTGAGCAGAAGCAGAAGGGCACTATCCTATATCCTGATTTGCAGATGTCAGGCTCTTTTGGTTCATCTTTAAAAATCTGCACTTAGGATCTCATGTGCTTTTTATATCTTTTCAAACTGCTTAATTTCTGTTTATAGTATTAAATCCAGTTTTGCAAGAGCAGAGTGACATTCACTCTAAGTTTCTTCTCATTGTTTATCCATTTATTGCACAAATACCAGAGAGAAATGTTGTTGTTACGAGGCAGTTCTTCTGTGTGCCTGGCTTTTCACCTGATTTATGAGAGAGAGCATACATACAGCATCCTCGCCCTGCTGCCTCTTATATTGTGTTAGCATCTCTGTGTGTGCACTTGAAAGGCTGGCACAGATGTCTCCTAGCAGAGTCTTTTTTTGAATCTCAATTACACCCTAATTTTCCGCAGCAACGTCTCTGATGCTGAGATGTATTATACACAGTCCAATACTGATTTAATCACAGGAGGTGCTTTATCTCTCTTTCTCAGTCAGTATATATAAATTCGAAATCTTTGCCACGATAATTTCCTCTTTGTTTTCTTTGAACCAGCTGAACACTGAAATTGTATAACTGAGAACAGGGACAAGTCATGGACAAGCAGATAACATGACAAATATCATTTGTCTTGTCAGTTAAATGAACTGCTTTAACCTTGACTTGGATTATTTTATTCAGCAACCCCTTTATCCACATTTATTAATAATATAAATCTAAAATGTGTAATTTCTATGTCTGTAGAGCTGTGCTGTAACAAAAGGAGCTGGCAGTACCCATGTCTTGCAGTTCCTGGTGTAACACTGTGCTATAATCTCAAATTAAGGTCATTAGGTTGCACATTTTGCAAAAAAAATCTCATTTCATTTTTTGAGTCTGATCAAATTAAGCTGTTTTTCAACCTAGAATCAGATATATCTTATTGTTGAGAACATTCTTTAGGTATGTAGGTATGATAAAAGTGAAATACCTTGCCCTAATATGTCTGTATTGTGATGACTATATATTTATATAACTCAAAACTAATGGTGAAATCAGAGCTTTTCTTTTATGTTGCGTAACTTTTCATGAAGTGACTGCATAGGACATTTTGGCAGGCAAAGCCTACCCATCCATGCAACAACTGTCACACTTATGCTACTTGAATCCTGAAATATGCTACGAGGTTTCTACAAAAAACTGATTTTAGTCCACTGCACAAACATAAGCTCAAAGACAGAATCACTAGGTTTCAGCAGGCATTATGCACTGTGCTAATTTTAGGATTCTGTCCTCAAATGCCATATTTATCACACATGTGTTAAAATAGTGTTTGTATTTCACACAAATCTGTGTTTCATCATTCCTTGTCAAATAATTCCATTGCAGATGATGTAACAAAACAAAGCTCTTTCTCCATTCATAAATATTGCCCTGTGAAAGCTTATGTGGAATATCCTTGCTTCGCAGAATCCAGTTGCAAGGGGGATTAAATACAAGTAGCTCACTTGGGTTCCTATATTGATATTGCCTAACATGGTTTAGGATAAATTATTTTATCAAAATGCGTCCTTTGAAGCCTTCAATAATCCATGCATTCACCTCCAAGCAATATTTATTCATAATATATGTTGAGGGGGACACACACACCCCTTCCCACAGTACAATGACAAACAATATAAATAAAGAAACTGCTCTTCTGTAACAGGCAAATATGCCTGTTTTCAAAGAAGAATTCTCATTGAATTAAAAACAGTGCTATATATATGCCCCTAAAGAGGCAAACCTGTCTTTGTCTTTTTTTTTCTTCGTTTTTTTTGTAAAAAAAAAAGTCAATAGCATCTAAAACAAAATAATACGTTTATTCCAAATAAACTATAATAAAATATTAAAGCTGTCATATTAAATACATAATTTCTCATGTTCTTTGGTATTTTTTTGATGTACAGACATGCAATTCTGATTGCTGGCTAATATATATGTTAAAGTTATCCGGTGTCAAGTCTCTGATCATGTGACGCGGCAACATGTGCACAATAGCGTACATTATCAGACTGGTTATAATAGCATGCACAGGGGCCCATCTTAACTGCCTTAGACCACTAGCCAGAAGTGACCATATTTGGATGAGAGGGTGGAGCTGTGGAGGAGCGAGGGGTGGATCTGACTCACAGAATGTGTTGTGCAGGCACTCTGTCACTCAGGCAGCCCCACCCTTAAATATGCGTAACTTTGGGCCTAAATGAAATATAAATGGGAAAGTGATCAAAAAAATTCACCCCCTGCACTGTTGTCATGACTGTTGAAATTGGTCATACAGACCAAAACTCTATTTGTACCACTGTGGAAACATGTTTATTTTTGCAATGAAGCTAGGCATTTTAACATAGGTGTCTATGGGGAGCTGTCTGTGGGCACCTCTGCAATGGCTTCATTTTTCAGCTTCAGTGTTTGCTGCTTTGTTCTGGTATTACTGCAGTTTTGCGTGTGGTTTGTCCAAATGGTGTTGCCGTATCCCAATAGAACACAGCTCACAGGTGTATTCAACTCATGTAAATGGCTTAATTATGTGAAATTTATCTGATGTGAAGGCTGAGCAAAGTGTCACTCGTTTATGAGCATGTGTAATTTATGTAGACACTAGTAGCTTTCGTTTATTGCATATTTGTATAATATGTGTTACAGCTGTATTTGCTTATGATTAATAGCATAGTGTGATAGGAAATGTGTTTTGACCTCTCCCATGTTAATTCCATGGCTACGGCCTTGCTTCTAAACACATTAATTACTGGGCAAAAGTAAATTTAAGGGACGTTCCTGCATGTGGTTTCATTACAGTGTGAGACCAGCTGCTGCTCAAGAACACAGCTGCCCAAAACATCAAAAACCTAAATGAACTGAGATGCTAAGTATGTTACTCATTAGGAACCAATATTAGGAAAAATCTCAGCAATGTTTTTCTGCCCATTTTTAATAAACGTCGTTTCTGTCTTCATCTCATCGGAATTTTTTATAACGTGTATCATTAATGAAATCCAATATATAAAATGTGGAACTGATTTATTATATTGTAATAATGCACATCTTCTTTTGGTCAGTATTTCTCCAGCTTACAGGACTTTTTGCATGAGCTCATAACTTTCTGTTGTTTATGAGCAGCCACAGTTTAATTTTTTAAATCACCCAGTGGAAATGTGTCCTTTGGATGATAACACTGACACTAATATGGCAGCCAAAACGTGTACTGCGCTGTTTGAAGTCAGTGGGCTGATGTACAGTAAATAAGTCAACACCATGGCAACAGCCCGGAGCTAATGCCATTCATATTCCCTCACAGAGCCTGGCTGCTGTGGCCGTGAGCCAAATCTGTTCAGGGAGCTGAGAGGGGATGACACACAGGCAATAGGTGCAGAGAGCCACCTATAGGATCCGCTTTTGTTTTTAAAGGTGATTTAAGTGATAAAGCCTGAGGGGGATTAATATATGAAGCTGGCAGCGATGGCAAAGTTGTGGTGTTTTCGACTTGGCATTCAAGTAAAGCGGGTGTTGGCATCAGTGTGCTATCAGGTCAGCCTACAAAGCTCCTGGCAGTGTCTTAACTCTCACTATGTGGAGCCCTCATGTTGAAAACATGCGGCTGAATCACGCTCAACATGAGTACATTTTCTGACATTGCTTATTATTCATGAGGCAGTTTCTGTTTCTGTCAATGTGTATCATGGGCTATGAAAGAAAACAGTGTAGCATGTTTTGATTTTCCTTTTGGGATAACTCTCCACCTATTACAAATCCACTGAGAGCCTTGCCATTGATTTCACAAAGTATAATGATAAGATCTATAAATGACAGACATACATGATACATGACATATTTATGAGGACTTAATGTAGGCAGAGCTAAGCTGCATACTGAGCTATAGGAGACTTACAGCAGAGTATCTGACCTTTCAAAAACCTGTGATGTAGAAAGTGTCAGTGATAACATGGATTTAGATTGTACACAAATAGTTCGCTAAGCAGTCAGTGACTAAATGGGCACTGAATGAAAGTCATTAGGAAAACAGATGTCAACTTGTCTCAGGTTGGATTTTTATAAAGATGTTCTTCAGCAGAGTGTGTGTAGCAGATGCTGCCTCTAAGCCTTGGAGATTGGGGTGGATGTTTAAATTAAGAGATTATTGAGCTGATGGTTTGTAAAGCTAAGCCTTTAAATGGGGGTAGCAGTTAAATATTCTTCTACTCTATCTGTGTCGATTTAATTATTTATCAACCGCTCTTTAAAAGGGCTGGCCGTGGGTTCAGTGGACCTTTTAAAAATAGTCCAAACATCCAATTAGCATTGCGAGTGATGTGCTGCAGCATATCAGGCATGTCCCTCCAGCAAGCCTTCAAATGCTGGTTTGATTTTCCACGCCAGACGCTGTACATCCAGGGGGCAAATTAATCTCGGAAATCTGATAACAGCTCCTCAAAAAGTTTGAAATGGCTGTATAAGTGGAAATATCGGCTTTGGAGTTGCATCCCATGAAATGATTATATCCCACTTGTGAAATGTGAGATTAGCTGTGACTGTAGAAACTGTTAAAAACTGCTGTTTTTAGTACTGTAAAACATATTTCAACACAGAGAGGCAATTCCATGGTGTAATCTCAAATCTGTGCAAGGATGTTCAAACATTTTCTCACTCAGCTTGGCTGTGCTTTAAAGATTCAGTGTGTAGGATTTAGCGGGATATGTTAGCAGAAATATAATACAATATAGTATCATGTTTTCTTTAGTGTATAATCACCTGAAAATAAGAATTGTTGGGTTTTCTTTCCCTTAGAATGAGCTGTTTATATCTATCTAGATACAGAACAGGTCCTCATCCACATAGATTGCCATCTAACCCTGCTATGTTTCTACAGTAGGCGAAAACAGACAATTCAAACACTGGCTCTTGATAAGGCCATTTGCACTTTCCCGTCACCCACCATAGTTAGCAGCACCTCTGCGACAAGAGCATTGGAAAAACACTGATTTTTAAATGTGAAACTGCTTTATTTAATGTTTTCAGCAGTTTAAATCACAGGGTCCGTTTGTTTGGGAGACGGGAAGACCTCTGCTGCAGATAATTTGGCTCACATAAAAACCTCCTGAACATTTGGATCAGAGAAAGGTGAGCACACATTAAGTTATTAGGTAAGCACATATTGGCAGGTGTTGGGCTTGCAGCCCATCCGTAACGTACCGAACAGTGTGGGGCAAACACTGATTTGTAACATGAAACTGTTTTATTTAGTGTTTTTACCAGCTTTAATCACTAGATCTATTTATTTTGGAGAGGACGAGTCCTCTGAGGATAACTCAGCCCCAGGTAAAAATGTCCTGAACAATGAACACTGGCAGAATTCTAACCAGAGAAGCTGCAGCTGGTTGCAGTCTGTTATCCTCATGCCAGCAATTCCCCCTTAATCTTACACACTGTTCCATTAAATCAAAGCCAATACTTTTCTGCAAGCCCAATACAAAATATGCCCCTGGATCAGTAACCAGTGTGCCTCATGCAGCTGTGAACAACCTGGTGAGGAAGGCAGTAGGTCTCAGGGCAGTGGATGAGAGGGTCAAAGCCTGGTCTCAGGCTCACTGGGCTGGCATGGCACTGTGAACGTGATAGTGCCACCCTCAGTGACAGCAGCAGATGGTGAGAAGGCCTACAGGCTTTACCCACGGGGCTGCTGGGCAGGGAAACAGAGCAGCCATGCACAAAATACAAGGCCACTGATTGGACCGTGCATCTTAAGTTGCCATGGGCTGATAAGAGGCTAAGAGAGCAGCGCTTACATGCTTGAGAAGACATATAATTATGTTAACCCAGTAGTTTCTGTGGACCCTCCTCTTACCCATCAGAAGAGATGTAGCTTATTAGGTCAGTAAATTGGCATTGGCTGGAATGCAGTCCTTAAAAATTGTATGTGTCAGCAGGAATGATTTTATGATTTTTGATGTAGGAGATCGTCATATGCACAAAAGATATAGAGCATACTGGAATAATTTGTGCTACTGTATTTCAAAAAATGATTGCACACATGCAGCCAGCATACATTTCAATCAACTGTGGGATTGCATCAGTCACAATTTGTCTATTTTTTGTGAACTTATGAGAAGCAAAAGAAATGCATTGTATCCTATAGATTAACTCCTGAAATAGAAAGGGTATATTTTGTGAACTCATGTAGTAAACCAGTGTATTGTAACCAAAATATGAAACTGCTGGGGGACCATCGTTTAAAGGGTAATAAAGCGAAATTCAGAAGTGCTTACATTTCCACAACTGGAGCTTAGCCTTTTGCTGAGACGTCTCCTTTGCTGTATAAGGAGAATCCAGCTTTGCACTCTCTTTAGTGTAAAACTGCAGAGGCACATACATCTGGTCAAACTTTCAATTACTTGATATTCTGGGTGCTAAAAGGCAGTTTCCCTTCAAGGCTTCAGCAGTTAATCTTACAGCAAGTGCCAGCATTAAGGCGATAATCACGGGACATGTGACAAAAGCACAAACCTGTCCTTAAAGGAAAGCAAAAGAGACCCCTGAGGATTTCGCCAAACTGGTGGGCATCAAAGTCCCTGAAAGAGGAGTCTCAAACCTCGCTGATCTCCATGCAGTTTCTGGACTTTTGTTTTGATTTAGCTGCACATACCCTGCAGAATGTCTTTCCATGCTGGAGAGTATTGTGGTCAAACACTACTGGATTACTGCTCATTAAAGCTGCGGAGAACCCGCTGGGCTGTGGTTAATACACGAGACTTAATGGCCATTTTCAGTTTCATCTCCTCTACACTTTTAGGGGAGGGTTATATGCGATGACAGATGCCCAGAATTAAAGCTCACAGAGCAGAATTAACTTTTCATGTATTTCCTCCTCACATCCTTGTTGTTTCTTTTTGGTCGTTGCTTGCACAGCCTCGGGCTCAGTTCTTCTTCTGGTGTCTTAATTGCAATTTCATCAAGAATTTAAAGCCATGTAGCCTTCCCTATTCTTGTCACTGTCACTCCAAACTAGCCACCGCAGGGGACTTCAAGGGTATTTAAAGCAGCCATTGTGTGTCATAAGATAAGTCAGGAGCAGCTTGTGGAAGACTCACTTTCATCATTGTAGTACTGCCGGACCTCCTCTTCCCGCTCTTCCCCCTCCGAATCCGTCCTTGCTTCACTCTCTCTTTCATGGATTTATCACTCAAAGGCTCAAGCAGCTCAGCAGAATATAAATGAACAAGAGCTGTAGGATGGGGAAAGAGGAAAAAGGTCGAGACAAAAATTGTATCTGCACATCAGCAGTGGGACTTTTACATGGACTGCCCTTTCATGCTTCACACCACTCAGTTTGGTGGTGTTGGTGCACTATGAAAATTACACTTTATACATTACTCACCCATGTTTTCGTGACAAATGGAAATCACTGGATGTTGAGTTGTGCTGGTGTGTGGGTGTGTGTTTTCGTGAGTGTGCATGCAAAATGTGATGTTACTTTTAGAATTTTACATCCCACAAGATAAGGCTTTTTTTATGGAAAGAGTTCATGTTCAAGCAAAAGTTTAGAAGAAAAGATATGTACCGCTCTTGTGTTTGTGGGCTAAAATTGAAGCTACAGCCAGAAGCTGGTTAGCTCATTAGCACAGAGCCTGGGAAACATTGGGAGACACCTAGCCTGGCCCTGTCAAAAGGTTACAAAATCTGTCTACTAACACCCTTACTAATTAAAGGGCAACTTTGGTATTTTTCAACCTGGCCCTATTTGCCCATATTTGTGTCTAAGTGACTAATGGAGACAATTCTTTTTTTTTTTTTAATTGATCTAGAGAGTGTTGCAGCTTTGACACTGGCTGAAATGTAATAATTCAGGGCATACAGCATCACCAATTTATGTCTGCTAAAAGTGCTTGCTTTACCTACTGAGAGGATCACTGAAAGGGTCTCTGCAGAGATAGACCTTTTTATTAAAGAGATCCTTTTTGTTTAACCAAAGGCCAACTCAATCTCACTACGAAATCCAGTGCTTGGGCAGGGACTTGTGGCATCACCAATGAAAAAAGCTGTCCTTTAACGTCGGCATGATACACAGCCGGTTGCCATTATAGATGAACAGTGCCCGTGGGAGGTGGGAGTGTTGGTGGATGGGTCCAACAAACACTGACTTTCATCCAGGAAAGTTGGTTTGTGTCCGCATGAGATTATGAAGCCAAACCCTGTTCTTTTTTCCTTAACCTAAGCCCGTGCTTTTGTTGGCTAAACCCAACCATATGTATTGGTTGTTGAAGGAAAAAAATGTCAGTTTGTGCCGTGTTGTGTTGTACCTTCATGGTGCATTTATTTTGAAAAAGACTGTATGTAAACACTAAATTTCCTGTGAAAACAGAAGTGTTTTTTGAAAGATGACAGTGCATGTAACAGGCAGAACTTGACATGATGTCCCAGAGTGTCAACAACTAATGTTCCCGTGGTACCTACCATGTCATAACTGGACGTGGAAAGTCCATGACCAAACATTGATATGTGATGAGGGTGGAGTGAGAATGTCTTGCAGAGACAGACCCAAAATCACTTTCACCAAACCCACTAAACTCCATTTAAATTAACAGTAATTTTATAATTGTAAAACACACTTCATTCACAGTCAATAAAAAGAAACTAAAATGCACAAAAACTGTCTTGGTTCATCTTTCCACAGTTCCAATCATCACCAACTTTGGTTTGGGTGAAATAAATCCTTAATTGACCTGGTTAGATGTAAAGATGTGCTGGCTCTATACATGCTAAAATTACTGTTTACTTAAATAGAATCTGGTGGGTTTGGCAAAAGCAATTTGGGGGCTGTTTCTGGTTAAACAAAAGGATCTTACTCTTCAACAAAAAGCTCTATCTCTGTAGGGTCCTTTCCACTATGTTATCAGACACTTAGAATAATAATCTGAGCCTGTCAGCGGCAAAAACAGCATTTTTGGTGGACGTTAATTGATGGTACCGAATTCCCCAAGTGGTTGCATTGCATTGCAGCCCGTTTCACTAGTTTTGTATATAGGAGAGGGGGTTAAAAATACACAAGTTATCATTCCTTTGTTTAATCTGTACAAAAAAGAAGGAAAGAAACAAGTGCAGCAGTGAGCTTTAGAAGTGCTGGTGGACAGTTTCCCAATTTTCAGTCTTTATGCTAAGCTAAGCTAGCTTCAGGAGTGGTATGAATCTTCTCATTTAAATCCTGAAAATGTCAAACTGTTCCTTTAAGGTTATAGCAATACACACACACACACACGCGCGCACACACAGGAATATTGATTAGAACTAAGCTTAAAACAGCATCTTTTCCTCCTCACCTCCTCCTGCACACACACACGCACACACACACAACTGTCCACATGACCCTTTCTATCTACCATATGCTTCACACAGATAGTACACACTGCTGACATTTCTCTTCCCTCGCCCTGTTTTTCTTTCACACACACTCACACACACAAACAAAATGACTCATGAATAAAAGCACAGCGAGGAGACACAACTTACACACAGCTGCACACACTTACAAATGAAAAGAGGCACATATGTGTGTATGCAGGGACAAAACAAAAAGATGAACTGCAGGACATGATTAGGCATTGTTTGTTCTGTAAATGAGCGCTGATGAAAAAATAGGTTGGCTGCAATTCGCTGTAATCAAAACTTATGTGGAAAAATCTGCACTTGTCACTCTAAATATGACTTAATATGAATTACAGCGATCATTGGCAGCCATCTATCAGGCTGGACCATATGTTGCTTTGGGTGGGGAGGGAACGAGGGCTTACTGCAAAGCCTGCCTTATCCTCCGGCATTACAGTCTCTAAGAAAGGATTTACTCTTTAATTCTTGATTAGATAGAATTTTCTCCCCAGTGTGCAAGCTCAGTGATACACAGAGCAGAGATAACCTGCCCTATTGGGAAAGTGTGTGTGTGTCCTTTGGCAATGCTCCCTCGCTGAAGACACACACATGCACACCCCCATGTACACGCTAACCTGGCCCCCCTGGTGTGCCATCCCATTTAGCGCCTGGGCTTTTAACACATTGTGATAGGGCTATTATTAGAAGCGATGAATTATCAATCAGGAGTTAATCCTGATTGATGTGTTTTCACCCAACTGGAAAAGGACTACTTGCAACACTGTTTGTTTTCATCTCTCTGATGAGAGAAAGTGGTGCTTTCATTTTTTTCTCCATGGGATGACATGAGAGAAGAGATTTTTTTTCCTTCTTATGATCAAACCACTTCTTTCACCGGCTTCTCCTCAGGACGTGAGGAGACCGCTGAGGAAGACATTCATTTATTTAGTTCCCTCACTCATTTATCTTCCTCCCCCTCGTCTCTTTGCCTGACTGGCTGCTGAGCTGACTGACTGCCTGGATGGTTGGCTCCCCCTCTCACTGGACACTCACTGGCAGTTAACTCACGCACTGCGTGAGCTTCGCTGAGGCTGGGGTGGAGAGAGACACTCGGGCTGCTCGGGCTTTGGAAAGTGGGACCTCTGTTAGGTTTCTCTCTCTATCTGTTTTGGTGGACTGTTAGATGAGAGCAGAGGAAATCTCAGGCTCTCTCTGCTCCAGCACTGACCACTGACCATCGCTACTGTGCTGCATCCATGACTTTACACACCTGGCTGGTGTATGGGCTTGGAATTATCTTGGTTTGGATGCTCTGCTTGAAACAGGGTAGGTAGGATGAATTTTGGTATTGAAATGTATGAAGAAATCTGTAGTACATTAGGCTGTGTGTGTGTGAGTGTGTGTG
>JAPZEB010000011.1:15863098-15893720 GCA_029783705.1 Chaetodon striatus | reverse complement strand
GGTTCTTTGACAAGGCAGTGTGTGTGTGTGTGTGTGTGTGTGTATGTGTGTGTGTGTGTAATCCTCACCTACAAAAGCCTTTTACAGGCAAAGTAATCAATAACATTAATGTACAGTCATACAGACAATACGTTGTGTACAAATGTGTTATAAATACAGTAAAGTACTGTAAAAAATCAACTTAAAACATCTGCAAAATATTAAAACGTAGCAGTAGAATAATAGAAAATGGGCTGGCAAATGTTCCAGATCAAAACCAACTGTATGGATCACATTAATATAATGAACAGCCCTGTTGAAAGGTGACTCCGATAAATATGCCTTTGTTCTGCATTTAATTGACCTGGGAGTTCAAATCTATGCCTCCCAACAATAGGTGATAGCCATAGGTGGCAAACTAAATTTCCCAACAGAGCAATAAAGATTGACCTGATTCGGCTTGGCTGCAACCTTTGTTTCACTGGAGGCAAAACAAGAAGAAAGTGGGGTGATGTTGTGTGCGGAGATCTTGTTTTGCTTGATTTGTATCTCAGTATTCGGTCTGAGTCAGATCACCTCTGATCCCAACTCCAGACCAGAGGGTGAAGAGAGCTGCTGGCCAGACTAATGATGATCAATAGGGCAAAATCTATTAGGCAACAAATAGCTGGCATAGCTATAATTGCAGTGTATTATAGACTAATGTCCCTGATTTTCAAATTAATGTTATTTCTGTTTAAAACTACACAGAAATCCCAAAAAGGTGTTAGTATTAAAGGGTTTTACTGAACCATAACCACCGAACAACAACGCCAGAGGACATTGAGCTTAATACCATAATAGCACACAATTTAATACATATTATGTATTACATAATGCATGACTACAGTAATCATCTTGAATTTATAATTAATATAATATGTTTATGGTGCCCTAAAAGCCCATTTTGAGCATTACTTCATTTTAAGCCCTACTGAAAAAGCAAAACATTATATTTAATGAGACAGGCAAGCAGTGGTGACCTTTCCTGAATTAAATCCAAATGTTCTTATGATAATTCTTAAAATCATTTTTTGTTTGTCCTCTGTATGCTGCTCACTTTTTCTTTCAAGTTGTCTTTTTCTTAAAATGTTTCCTATTAAAAAAATGCATATAATATTGTAATGAATGTAAATGGCTCAGTGTTGAGATGCAAATGAGCTTCACCAGCAAATTTGCTCATTAAATGTGCTCAATACCAATAACTGATGAGATTAGATTTAGGTCACAATAGACTTTGATATATAGCAAGTTAATCAACATTTGCAATGCATACTGGTACAGAGTTTTGTTATAATAAATTGCATTTGTGCCATGAAAGCTGGAAGTCTTTCCAATATGTTCTCATTATGTTGGCAAATGCTCACACCGGGCAGCTTTTCAATGTTTCACGAGTGCGGTGTGTAACAACATAACATCACGGTAAATTGATAGATCAGGTTGTTTGCCAGATGTAAATGACCATTCCACTGCGTTGTATTTCCACAACCATTAACCACCTCTAATGACATACTCCAATATTTATAAGAGCTTTGACTGCATGGTGTATCACCAGCAGGGGAGTATGACACATCCCCTAAAGGCTGGCATGTGCTCTCTGTCCCTGTGAGGCTTTACATTGATTCCAGCAGATTTCTAAAGTGATTTTTGTAAGAGCATTTGCCTGGGATTAGTTTGCTCCTGAAAGCTCCATCAGAGCTTTTGGTGGGCTATTTAACAGAGCAGAGGCGGCGAGAGGCTCGCGTCCGTTCTCTGCCCTCGCACTGAGTCCACAGGGCTGCACAGATAAAGAGGGAGGATTGGTTTCAGCCAAAGCTGATCTTCCATCTTGTGTGTGGGATTTTGGAGGTCAGGCACAGGTGTGTGAGGGGTCTGAATCCACGGACAATCCTTTTAAGCTCTGGTGGATTTGTTCTGTTTAGGCTTAGCCTTACTTTCTTGAGAGAGTTAGGCAATGGCACGGGAGGAAAGGGAACCAAAGATGAAAGAGGTCTTTGGAAAATTTTGTTTCTGAAAAGATGTGCTTTAAAAATCCTCAATTGTATGATGATCTAATGTGTGCCAGCTCCTCTTTTAGCAGCACAGGGACCAAACCTATTCTGGCAAATGATTATGTTAACTGATGATTTTTAGGCACGAGTTGAGAAGGAAGAGTAAACAGCATAATTTAGCTGCATGTTGATTTAGTCTCTCTCGAGTCCCTCTCTGTGCTGTAGCTTCCACCACTTATAGGGTGCTGAGTGGTAGAGACATGGCTTTGAGATCACAAGCTGGAGCTGGCAGGCAGACAGCTTGGGATGGGGTGTACTACTGAGGGTGAGTCACCCTTAAGCACAAGCTGGAGAAGAGAAGAGAAGAGAAGAGGAGAGGAGAGGAGAGGAGAGGAGAGGAGGAGCAGTTGAGTACCGTCAAGATAAGAACAAATATCAAACTCCAAAGCAACGGTCCTTGTTTGAACCGTTAAATGTTTAGAGGGAATCTTGATGCCTTTGAGATGTACTTCTCTCAAAATACCACGCAAGATGCTGCTTTCAGTTGAACTGAAGCATCGCTTTAAAATTAGCTCATTTGCACTGTTAATGTGATGCATAGCTTCAGGGACAAGGACTGTGATACTGCAATTTTAGTCTAAATCTGGTTGTTATGAAGATCATTTAAATCTGAATCACAGTCAAAGCAGATGCTTCTGACAGAGATTTGGAGTCAAGTGGTTGTTTGGGTGCAACTTGGAAAAGTTAAGCTCTAAGGCAACAATATCCCTTTTACTAACATAGGTGGATCTGATTAGGTTGGATGTAATCCAGCAGCAACAGTCAGTTTTATTTAATGTGATGCCAAATGTGTCAACACACCAGCCAAAATTTTTTTTAAAAAAGTAAATGTGTCATCAGCAACAAATTTACGGGTACAGTCTTGAGATTTCACTTAAATTCAATTAAGCTCTAAACACAGACAAGCTGATATACGTATGCCACCCAGGGGTCACCATAAGTCAGGCATGTCTAAAGTCCAGTCCACAAGTTCATTTTACATTTTCCTATCACCTCACAATAGCAGGACCATGATGCAGTCTGTAGACTTGCACCACTTAGGAACTGCACAGGCAGAACTTACGTGTTTTCATGAACAGATGGTAGACAAGCAAATGAACAGTTACCTTTAGCGACAGATATTTCCTGTTACGTAGCAGACATGGCAAGAGCAAGAAAGTGTGAGATTGTCAGCAGGAACTACCACTTTCAGGAACAGTAGACTGTTGGATACTATTTCACTGAAAGATGAAACAGCTGCATTGGGCTCATTTGTATGTTTGAATTTGTATTTTTTATATAATAGTCCAGTGTTAATAGTGAGGCGAGAAGCAGCTGGCCCACAGGTATTTTCCCATTATTTAATGGCCCCCATTCAGAAAGTCTGGACACCCCTGCCATAGGTCCTGTGTGGGCCTCCTGCCTGGACAGTATCTGTGTACACTGTATCCTCCATAGCCCCCAAATAGCAGCAAAGGTGCCATTGCTTATGCATGCCAGTGGCTCTCCATAAACAAGCTGCCACATCATCTTAAATTACATCCTAACAAGTTGTCATGGAGTGTTCTGTGTGTCCCCTGCAGTCCAGGGTCTGCAGTGCTATGGCTGCAACATCATCCAGGGCCAGAGGTACGTGGATGTGGGCTGCTCTAACCCAGAGGTCATCACCTGCACCCACTCGCACAAAGGCTTCAAACACCGTTTCTGCATCAAGACAGAGAGCAGTGAGTAAACCTCTATTACCAATATTTAATGACTAATCAACTGAAATAACAGTTTTCTCTCCTCTTTATCCTCTAACCCAGTGAGTTAATACGTCTCTGTGTGATACTTATTTGAAGAATATTTATGGGAGGGGGGTGGGAGATTATAAAATCATGATGAATTCACTCTGGCGTGCCACTGGACATTGGCATAATCACTTTTAATCATACTTTCATGTTAATGTTCTTTGTCCGCTGATGTGAATATTGTATTGCTCCCTCCACTGAGGATAGTTACATAACCCCACTTTGGTGTGCTTTGATGAGTAAATTATAAGTCACTCCTTGTTTGATGTTAAGTCAAATGGAGGATGTGGACGCCCATGACAGGAGAGTGATGGTCAGATGAGTAGTTCTGCTGATATCCATGGAAGCGTGGACAATCCAGCTGTTCCTTTGCTTGATGTCTAAAGGAGCCACTCATGTTGAAAGGGCTGATGAGGCACCTTTTCCGTTCGCTCGGAGAAACAGCAAGCTCAGAAAAGGACTGACGACGGCCCATCGGAAATACTGTGACAAGCACTTCTGGGTCAAAATCTCGAAACAGTGTCTTGGCAGTAATCTGTGGCCAGTCAGCCCGTTAATCTTCATGTGACCCCGCCAAACCCAAATCTAACAGATGCTGGTAAAGTTCCATAAGACTCTTAGAGTTCTAGTCCCCTTTGTCCTCAAAAACCTGACATCTGTCCTTAATCCATAACTAGTCCAGTGCCCTTCTCTCCTGAACAATGTCCTCTCACTTTTCAGCTGCTTCCAAACTATGAGTGAAGTGAACATTTTTTTGATGGCAAAAAAAAGTCTAGATAGGCAAAACCAAAGGGTAAGTTCAGTATTTTCCAACCTGGACCTATATTTTCACATGTTTTT
Organism: Chaetodon striatus; assembly: GCA_029783705.1. Lineage (NCBI taxonomy): Eukaryota > Metazoa > Chordata > Actinopteri > Chaetodontiformes > Chaetodontidae > Chaetodon > Chaetodon striatus. The sequence goes on along the minus strand of JAPZEB010000011.1, from coordinate 15,889,042 downwards.
GTGTCCGAATGAATAATGGGAACACTAATTTTTGAAACTGTACTGAGTGAGAGCACTGCAGCCAGCAGTGGCGAAACAGGCTGCAATGTGAGCGCTCAGGGCATGTTTGCAACATTCATTTACATCCACTGAAAGCACATGTTTTTGCCACTGTAATGTTCAGATAATTACTTTAAGTGTCTGATGACTTATTGAAAGTATCCCAACAGAGATAGACGTTTTACCAGAAACAGCATCGAAATCATAATCAACAAACCCACCAGACTCAATTTCAATAAACAATCATTTTATCATTATAAAGCACACCTGATTCAAAGTCAGCAGACACCAAATAAAACAGAAACCGTCTCGGTTCATCTTTAGTGTTCCAACAGTCATCAACTCTGCTTTGGTTGAATTAAACTATTAATTCACCCAGTTCAATGTGAAAATATTTATAACATTTATTTGAATAGAGTCTTGCAGAATTGGCAATGGTAATTTCGGGGCTGTTTCTGATTAAACAAAAAAGCCTGTTACTCTTTAATAAAAAGGTCTATCTCTGTAGGGAGGGTTTTCATAAATTGTCAGATACTTATAATAAAAATCTGAGCCCATTGCTGGCAAAAACAAGCACTTTCAGTTGACATAAACTGACATGCGGACATGCCAGCTGCAGCACTCTGCTAAATATTGTACCAATTTAAAAAATTGTTGTTTGGAGCAGTCATGTTAACACAAAAATATGAGAAAATGAGGTCCAGGTTGGAAAATACAGAGACTACCTTTAACAGTTATCATTATAATTTAGATGAAGAAGACAGGTGGATCTTTTTATGTTGGCCCTACTGCCCTCTTGACCTGATCACTCCTCATTTGCAGCTTTAGGGGATCATAAATGACAAAGATGTTGTCAGGTGCTAACTGAGTGCCAGTCAATATAAAATTTTAGGATAATCACCTAAAAATACCTTAAAATGAGCAGTTATAGCCAGAGTGGGTCCTCTTCCACAGAGTCCACCATATTGTTCCTACAGTAGCCCAGAACTGACAAATCAAACACTGGCTCTTGATAGAGCCATTTCTGTTTTTGCGTCAGCCACTGTAGTTTCAGGTCTGCATCTTCATAGCTAGATGCTACTCTGTCCCACACACCAGATCTTGAGTTGAAAATAGTGGAGATGCTGACTCAGGTATAGAACTCCCATTTGTTTAGATTTTGCTCTTGCCAATTATACTGCTCCCAGACTCAAATTATGCACTTTACTTTCATTGCTTTTAAGCTGTAAGGACTCAGAACAATCTATATATCTCACAAAGTGTATTACAGTATTGGAAGACAGTCTAATGCTAAATGAGAGAATGTCCAGATAATTTGCAGCTCTCGAGTATGGATTTAGATAGCGGTTCACTTTAATGCTCTTTTTAAAATAAAGATGGTACTATTCATAAAATAGTCTGAATTTCATGGAAGTGGTTCTTCAAGTTACAAAGGACAAAATGTACTCTTTGTCAGAGGCTTGGTTTCTCAGCCGTGAAGACATACATGTGGAGTGTTCCTCTAAGCTCTCTAATTGTCCTCCTCATTACACACTTGCAGTGTTTGGTGCTTACATATGCATTTTTTTCTTGCTGAGCCAAACACCAGCTCGTCACTCTTCTCTGACTGGCTGTCTCCCCCTCCTGTCCCTCCAGCGGCCCTGGGTATCGTCCTGACCAGCGGTTGTGCCACATCCAGACACTGCCAGCAGCATGAGCTGCCAGGGGTGCGCATCCACTGCTGTGACTCAGATCTATGTAACAGCGCCCCCTCCTGGCATCCATGCACACTCCACTACATCTGTGCACTGTTCAGCCTCTTGCTGCTGAGGATGTGGTTGTGATATGGAGTCAGTCTGGAGAGGAACATAACATCTATGGACTATGGGAGAAACAACAACTCTTATCTCTTAGCTGCACATGTTTAGGGCTGAATGAGAGTTTTACTCAGTGTGGTGTTACTGGTGAGCACCTTAGCTTTTGTCACATTGTGAGCTCGGACATACAGTCAGAGCGAAGGCAAAATAACCCTGTGAATAATCAAAATAATGATGGAGCAGCTTGCAGTCATCAGTGAATTTATTGTGCACATCCACTCACTCAAATGTAGCTTGAAGTATGGGATATTATGGAACATTTGTTGCCATGGAAGAAAGATCTTTGTTAGGATCATAACGTCAAGAAATAAAAAGCTTTCAGCCAAGGCACCTTGTATTAGCAATGCAGTTAGTCCACACACTGACTTCAGGTTAATAAAGACTTACATCCACTACTACTGTATGACATAAATCAATATTCTCTCTTCAGCAGTTCAGTATCTTTCTCACAATCAAGTCCTTGTGTGCAGTATGTTCTTTAAAGTCACAGGCTATTTACTTTGCAAAGTTAAAGTTATTTTTTTTAGTTTGCTGTCCAGTTCTCAATGCTCAGCTACACTGCATGCAGTTCTGTGTAGGATTGGAAGAAATATTGTACAGTGAAAGCATGTAATGTTGTGAATTATTGTATTAAATTGTTTCATATTTTTCAAAAGAAAATGCTTTGAACTCTGCGATTTTTATTACACTGAAACACACCATGACTGTCACATGCTATACGCACAATCATAGCAAACTGAATAACTTGGGGTTCACATGATTTCAGGAGAATAAATTCAACTTAAACTTTTCATGGAGCCGGTTACTCATATGACAATGTGAAAAGCTGACATGACATAAATAAAAACTAAATTAAAATAAAGATCACCAAATTCTCACAGTAATAGAGTAAAACAGAGACAGAACAATAATGGACTGCTATCAAATGGTCATATATGCTAATGTTTGCCTGGTGAACATGTATACAATAATGTTGTTATTTTCATACAGACATTGAGGGTTTTTACTGGTTTATCATCTACTTATGCTACATGTTTTATGTATCATCAACCTGTCATAAACAAGACATACTGTGTATTAACCCATACAAGCCCGTAAAATCTAAATAACAGCAGCATTACTGCTGGAGTAGAATCTCTGTCTTACAAGAGGACATTCATGGTAAAATTGGTACTGTACAGCTTTAAATCTTTAATACACAGCACTAGCTTTTATTATGCTGGTCATTTGCATGTGACAAATGTGTAATTCTCTCTGAATACAATACGGAAGTGCATTGCATTCACTGAATAAATAAATAAAAATCTCGCAATTACAAGATACTATCTCGTAATTATGAGGAGGATGGGGAGGAAGCGGAGCAGTTGGATGTTTACCAAAAGGATCTAAAACGGAAGTTAAAAGCTAAATTAAATGCTAAATGCTAAATATGCTAACAGCTAAACTTAAAGGTGTTAAGCTAAGTGGTTAATTAATGTAGCATGCAGTTAATGTGTTACAGGTGCGTCAGTTTAAAGGTTTGCAGGTTATCTGAGTTATAGTGGTATAGTCATGTCACACAACAGTACCAAAGGATAGGGTGGTTAATTTAAATTGTTCTGTTTCAATGTGTTTTATGGCCTGTGGGTTTTAGGCCTTTTTATGATGGATGGAATTAATATTTTCTAACTATATTATTTACTGAATGCAGTGTAAATGTAGACACTTGCTAATTTTATGTATTTCCTGTTATGGATCCCCAGGAAGAAAAGTTGCTGCTGAAGGACTACGTGGATCTAGATAAAAAATTACATTGAATTATAGGCATACAATGAGTTTGATGGATCTACAAGGCCAAACTTCAACTTATGATGATGATGATGATGATGATGATGACTATTATTATTATTATTATTATTATTATTATTATTATTATTATGATTACACGATACCTTTTCTGGGTCAGTAGCCCAAATGAACAATATCTGAACCCAGGTCATTCAGGTGTAATCAGATCCCAGAGCACTCAGTCTAGTATCACATGATTTCACCTATGTGATGAAATCATAGTCTGATAGGGCACTTAATCAGTATTAAGTGGTATAGCAGTACAGTATGCATGAGTGCACCTGTGCAGGTGAGATTGCTTTCCATTTAACAGTGCACACTATTGGTGCACACACCGCAAATCGCCGCATATGATGCTCTTTGTCCCAGAAGCCCATTGTATACAGCGGAGGAAACCCTGTGCCGTGAGCAGCCATCTTGGATAGACAGATCACTTGAGCCAGGATAACCTGCATTCCTCTTCTGAACAGCTCAAGATCACAAAGCTGAAAAGACTTAATATCTGGTAAGAACAGAAAAGAGAAAACACTTGAATACACTCATACATACGAACACAACGTCTGCTAAACGCAGAGACACCGGTATTTAAATTACAAAACGGCTGGAACAGTTTAGCTAGCCTGTTTTGCCAGGAGTCAGCTAATTGGCAAGCTAACGAGGCTAGCTAACAGATGGCTAATAGTAGGTTGTTTTTATCGTTTGCTTCCAAGATTGGGATCCATAACGCATTGAACTACTAGAGGATACTACTGTAGGCGAGCAATTACTTGCTCGGCGATAAGTAAATATGGGTTGACAAGCTAACTAATCAACGTATTTATCATAATCCAACCCTCGCAGCTAACTGACAACCTAGCATGCTAAAGCTATAGCTAGCTATCGTTAGTTTGGTGTATGGTGGCTTTTGTGAAATTATGGAGAACCCAGGTGAATTTTCTAACCTATTTACTTTTGTTAGATGATCTTGACTCGATTATCTGTGTGCTTGTAGAGGCAACCGATATACATATAGTGATTTATGCTATGCGTTGTCAAGATATATCCATTGATGTCAGCAAGCAGGTAACTAACGTTAGCTAGCTAACCCAAACTTAGCTGTCAAAACAGCTAAATTAGGGCCGTGATTGTTATCAGACACAAGCATGTAGTTGGCTACTAACCAAGTAAACATCAAGTATTTATTTCCTCTTTCGCTTAGTAACATTGCTAGCATTTGTGTGCTAACTAACAGCAGAGAATTAACCAAACCGATGCTGTCACTTTGCCGGTTGTTAAGCTAAGCTAACCGTCGCCGTCTGGAAGCAGGCATGTCATTACAGTGACAAATAAAAGAGTTAACATCGGACACTCCAGTCGGATTTGTGAATGCAGACTATCCCCTTTAATTCTGGCTTCTTGCATAGACGTGCTCATCTGTTGTGCAGGGTTGCACATGAGGTCCAACATTTCCTCAGCTAACAGTGTCTTAGCCTCCCCTTTTAGCTTTACTTTTCCAAACAACAGAGGTGTGTGAATTTCAATCACAAGTCGGCGACGAAGTAGACCTTTTTTATGTCCTTAAGTATTGCAAATTAGTACAGATCTGCATTTATCTGACATAAAATGCTGCATCATTTCTGTTTCTTGTGCCAATGCACTGTGTATTAGCAGGCTTGATCTGATACCTGAATAATAATGTTTATTGTTATGTATATATTTTTAAAATCACAGATACATTATGTAAAACATCATAAATTCTGTTTGTATGCATTGTGAAAGTGTGCTCTGTCTCGCCTGTAAACGGTAGTAATGATCTCATTATGTTGTTTTAAGGCTCGAAAGGAGTCACATGATTTGAATAGTGGGCCTGGGCATTATGGAGGCACTGTGACTATATATGTGTCATGATTTCCTGATAGCCCAGATTTGAGTGGTGCATCCTCTCTCTATGGGAAGTAGCTGAGAGGAGGAAGGGCAGTGACAGTGATCCTCTGGAGAAAGATTCAGTGTGTTGGGGAATAATAGTGAAGTGCTGAGGCTGCAGTCTGGTCACATGATCTTGACTTGCCTTCTCCTTGATGGACACTTGTGGGGTTTGTTTCGAGGTAATTAGCAAAGGGAAAAGGAAGCTAGGTATGGCAGCTGAATCACATTATATTTTTACTGTTTTTGGGGATACCTTCTCGTATAGCTTACCTACCAGAGTACTGAAATCATCACAGTAAAGAGATGCCACATGAGGGTCATGTGACAGGAGGCAGCCTGAAAAAGGCCCCAAATATTACTCTAGGATTTTAAAGCATAGCAGCAGTGTAATTGTGTGGTTTGTTCATGGTCTCTGTTTCACTTTGAAACCCGCTTAGTACATCATTTACTTCCATCAGACAAGTGTCCAAACATCCGTTGATTTCAAATAAATGCATTAAGTGATAGGAGAAAATTAAATGATACTAGTTTCAGAGCATTCTGAATTGCCTTGTTTACGAATGGTGCTATACAAATGAACTTGCCTTGCCTTGCCTAGTGTCATCATTGAAATCAGCAGGAACAGCTTTGTAGGGTTAAGAAGCTTGTAATAGCAAGTGAACTGTAGTTATTAATGTGGTATCAAAGTTAGCCATGCTCTTAACAAAGTAGTACAAGGGCAGATACCCAGATAGTGTGTGATGTTCACGTAGACCTCGTACAGGCTGCCTTTTGCTTCAGTGAGGAAGTTGGTGTTAGCGGGGGTAATTACCAAATGTCAGGTCAAGTTGCAGAGTTTGTGGAGGACTGTGAGTATGAGCCAAGTCTTTTCTGGGGGCACCAACGAAAACACAGTCACGGCCTGCTCTGATATGATCCCTGCGAGCTGTTTACATAGTTTGAAATGATAACATAACAGCAGGTTTTGCTGTTATTAAGAAGTCAGATTATTATTAAGGAAATTAGAAATACTGAAACATACATTGAGTTGTCTTAGTTAATTTATCATCATATAATTTATCGCTGTACATAAGAGAATATTGATGTTTTTGTATTATATGTTTTTTTAAGGCACAAGATTATCAGTGCTTCCCTCAAAGCGTTTTTCCTGGAGTCAGTATGAGTTTCAGTATGTACCATCATAAGGGTACCTAACCCAACGCCATTTTTATTAAAGCAAAGATTTAGGTGACATCTCGACCTGAATTAACCTCAGCAAAGTTGCCCTGCAGGCCCTCCTCAGTTCCTGTCCAAGGAATTAATGTCTCTGATCCTCTATATTTCAGCCATTTACTCCCATTTTCCCATGCTACTGAAAGCCTACACCTCTCATCTGTCAATTTTTCATCCGTGTTTCTAAAGTCCTTTTCTTTTTACTCACTTGCTCTCTTTTTCATTGCTTCTCTCTTATACTCTCATATAACACCCATCCACATTTATTTTGGCTGTGTCAGCATTAATCTGGCCAGTCAAACATGGTCACTGAATTGCAGATGCAAAAGTATGAGCATAACGCCAGCGCTAGCTCTGATGTGGCACAGTGATGTCAGTTTCCAGGAACTGCTCTATCTGCAGCACAGTTCTCACTGAGCTGCAGATCAGAGAGAAGCACTGGTTTAAAGCAGACCATCTTTGCCAGATACACAGAAACCATCAGGCAGCTGAATGATTATGCTCCTGATTGTTAAGCCTGAATTATTTACCTCTCTACAGCAGTTACACTGTATGGCAGCACCTTGATACAGAATTACAAAGCAGCATCTATTCAGCCAAATACAACATGGCCTTGATGTGAGGAGATGGCATTGCAAAGTGAATTTTATGGTGAAATTGTTCATGAGAGAAACCGCCTGCTTTCTAAAGCAGCTTCATTGATGTCGTACATGACCTGATCATTTATTTATGAACAAATCTGTGCATATTCCAAAAGAGCATCTCCCCATGGTTGTTCAGCCAGTGTATTTGTCTGAAAGCTTTTCTTGATTGTGGTGATATTGTGTGTTAAATCTGAAGGCTTTTCCCTGTGTGCTTTGTCTGTGTGCTGTGAATGGAGTGTGAACAATGAAGCATCACTGGGTATCAGATAGGTGTCAGGGCTATTTTTAGCATAGCTCTGAGCATATGATGCTGGAGGTGTTCTTATATGTAAGTGTTACACTGTTTACTTGTAGACAGACTGTGTGCAGTGCCATCAAAATGAGCCAGTGTCATTGTGTTGCTCCGTCATTATAAGAGGAGACAGTGCTGTAGGGATGTGGCTCACTGGTGGTCTTTACTCGCCTTTTCCTTGAGCTTTCTTTGCCCCTATGTGTTAAAACTGATTGATCACCTCCATTGTTTACCTGCCTACCTTAGCGTATTGAAGTATGAATACTGCTAGTGGTTCTTTTTTCCTCCTATATGTAATAAATGCAGCTATTACTGGAGTTGATTTCTTTATGATTTTTGTTTTTAGACTGAAAGTGTTTTGTCTGCAAGTTATTTTTAAAGAAAAAAAAAAAAAAAAAAATCCAGACTGCTGTGTAGTCAGATAGACATTATGGGCTGTGTAATTATATCTTAGGTATTGCCCGTCAATGCTGGTCACTCATCTCAGTGGCTGCTGAGATTTCAGTCTTTGTAATCAGGCAGAGAGCTCCATTTTTGTTGGGAATACTCTAATCACCTATGCCCCATTAACTATCCACACCAGGCCACCTACTTGATTTAATTTTCTCTCAAGCCAAGTGAATGTTGGTGCGGCACGTGGAAGGTTGCCCGAGCTTTGAGCTCTAAAATATCTTCAATGCTTGAATGTGGAGCATGCTAACTTCAGCTTTAGTGATGGCTCAAACAATGTGGCACTGAATCACCAGAATCAGCTCAAACTAAGTGAAGAGGAGGATACCTCCCAGTGTTATATTGAGAATTGTTTGGCAAATACTAAACTTAATTAAAAATGTACATCAGTTGGCTAACAGGTGGTAAAAAGCTTGGCAATATATTGATATTATATTGATATTGTGACTTGAGATAAGGCATCATCTTTGATTTTGAATATCATAATATCACAAGTCTTGTCTTTACCATGTTTTTAAAGGCTCCATTACTGTAAATTTGTGACTTTCTGAACTTGCCAGACTGTTTTAGATTATATTACTAATTTAGCTGAGTGACTGCATTATTATTTGTCTTCACCCAGTTAATCATTATATCCACATTAGTGACCAAAAACCTAATTGCGTAATATTTTGTGAAAGCCCCAGCAGTCAACCCTATCTATTGAGGTATTTGGTCAAAAATATTGTCATATTTCATTTTCTCCATACCGCCCATCCCTAATGTTGACGTTAAAAGTGAATTCTCAGTTTAGATTTTGACTCCACAAAGACATGAGTTTTGTTAATTTTACAGTAATAATACATAGGTAAAACAAAGTGTTACAAAGGACCAAGGACTTTAGGAGTTTGTCATTGGTCAGCAAGCTGTTAAAAGTACATGGCTGTTGGGTTTTTTCCTGCATTTATTTAAGTAAGCAGAAATATGAAGTGTGTGGGAAGTCCAGTCATAGCAAATCCTAGTTAACCAACTAACTGAAAAAGCATTAGTGTTCAGTTTCATTTTGCTTACCCCTACAGTCTCAGCTGTTGCATCATAGCAATGTAACAGGAAGTAGATTAGCTCATGATCAGATGTGTTATTTATGGTTTTAATCTAGTTCATACTTGCTGATTTTGATATGCACCATCACCATGTTTATAATTAGGTAACATAAAGTTGCACAATATAATTAGGTAATTACTCAAATGATGTAACTGGACTGTTCACTCACTGTGCATGTTTGGATGTGTTAATTCACACTCATATGGAAGTATTCCATTCTTATTGCTGTATTTAAGCGTGCATCAACGAAGCATCTGGCCTTGCCTGGGCTCACATTATTAAAGTCCTGTTGCTCTGATAGGATTATAGCTTTGTTGAATAACACTGGCCCTTACATGACCAATTTAAATTCAGATGTGCACAGTATTTACTGTGTTTTTATTTTTTATTTATTTGTGTATTACCTCTGTGTATTGTCTTTTATTCTTCTATTTCTTATTCATAAGATGTTCAAAGTAACTCCCCAGAATGCATGTAGTCAATGTTGAGTTTTAGTGTTACAAGGGACTGTAGTCATTATTTGAAAGATAATTTTTTAAACAGTTTTAGTCTAGATTAAGGTATTTGCTCTTGTTTGCATTATCTAACCATCTTTAAGTAGGGAAAACAGCAAGTTGCCTTCACTGACATTTAATGTGCCAAACTTCTTTTCTCTCTTTCAGAGCCACAATGGCCACCGCACCGTACAACTACTCCTACATTTTCAAATACATCATTATTGGTAAGTAAGCAGTGCTCTACAGTGAACCATGTTGATGAGCTTGTGTGAGCAGTAGTGCATTGATATGTCCACTTCTAAAAGAAGGACCAACGAACAATGATATTTTTCTGTAAGTTATATGTTAGCCTGTACACCAAGTGGATCCAAAATGTCTCAGTATATATACTTTTGCTATTTTTTTTTATTTAATCTCTAATAAAGCACCAGCTTTTGAGGATGTTTCTGCATGACTGTATTCATCTACTGAGACACAGTAATACTGGACAAACAGACAGATACATCAGTTAAATTGACAATTGTAGCAGTCCATTCAGATGTTCTGTAGTCAGTGGCTTATAATGTCTTATTATGACCTTTTAGCTGCCTAATTTCAAAATAAATCACTGATACCTAATGCACTACTCTGTCCTGCTTATTAATGATCAGTTTAGCATACACTGCAAATGTGTGATGAATTTTTAAATACCTTTCCTCTATTAGAATTATGTTCCACTTTTGCAGACATGTTTGTTAACGTGAGGGCTCTAAGTGAACATATTGCTGCTTTTATTTGCACATACATTTACAGACAGACATATGCATAAACAAACACACCCATAGCTTTGGGCTATTTACTCTCCTCTTCTGTGAAACTTAAAACGCTCTGCCTCAGAGCTAACAGTCATCAGATTGGATCTAAAAAGGGTGTGTGAATGAGTCTACAAGAGCAGCCTGTGGCTTGCTACTTTAATTTTTGCTTACACTTTTTTTTCCCCCTTCACTGGAACAGTGAACTAAACGTTCAACGTTTGGTTTTGAAAAGGGAAGTTTTCAAGGTCTTGTGATCCTGCTTTTTGCAGTTGCATACAGTTTTCTAAACTACTTTTAATTGTTCTAGCTGAGTAAAATAAACATTAAATGGCTAAACCTTGGTGCGCCTTTGTGTTTGTATCCATAAGGTTTTTAAGCATTTATTGTGTCAGAGTATCCCCCAAAAGCCTAAATAATAATTCCCTAAATATTTGCTCACTTTGAATAACAAGGCACTCAGTCAGGGTAGTTTTTTTTGTCAGTAATAACCACCCCTAACACACAGATTTTGTTGGCTCTCAGTATTGTTTTTCTTAATTTGTTGAGCTGCAAACAGAGGACTCAAGAGTCACAGATGGTCACACAAACGAGGCACAAAATAAATGTACCATTAATGTCAAAATGGTTCTGAACATGTTAGTGTGAAATTTGGTGGGACAGTACACATTATATTCAACTCTGTCTCTGTCTCTGTCTCTTAACACGCCACATGAAATTTTCAGTATCATCGCTGACTGTCTCAGAGGGGCTGCTACAACATGCATGGGGGCAACACTGCAGGCATGAATAGAGAATTGTTGTTCTTCTGTTATTTCCTTGGTTGACCTAAGTTTCTTTCTATGCCTCTCTCTCCACAGGGGACATGGGGGTAGGGAAGTCATGTTTGCTTCACCAGTTCACAGAAAAGAAATGTAAGTGCTGCCCTGATTTTGACTCCTTTTCGTGTGTGCTTGTGCCTCAGTGTATGTAAGGTTGCCAGGTTCAACTGGAGTGCCTAAATCGCTTTAGATTTCTTTATACGCCAGCGGAAGTCAGCAGCATAGAAGTCAAGTGTGAGCTCAACAGTGAGAGACTCTTCTTCTGTGTGTGAGTCAGCTGCAGACTCCCATTACCATTCAGCTCCGTTTTGTTTAGTGCTACTATTAACGGGCCAGATGCTGTGTTCCTCATTCACTCGCCATCATCACATCCTGCAAACACACACACTGGGGGGATTCAGAAAAGGTTTTCAGTGTCAGTTAAAAGAAATTTGTCGCTTTCTGGGTGTTGATACTTTCAATTTACAATTACGAGAATGATGACTCTGAAGACTATGATTAATTATTGATGCACCCACTGCTGCTGCTGCGTAACAATGGAAGTGTGTGTGTATGTGTGTGTGTGCACATGTTCACAAATTGTATATTACGACATTATCATTGTAAGCCATGTTGTAACTTTCATCAACCTGCTGGAGGAAAAACTCTTGCACACTTCCTGTCACACTAACTGTAAATTTTTCTTAGTTTAAAACTTAAACAAGACAAAACGTCACTAGTTCTGTCAAAATATGGAAACAACACTAAAATAATTGACATTAAAACACAGCAAATGATGATTACAGAAATACATGTGGCAACACCAAAAAAAATACCTGAACTTTGACAGTATAAAATGGCATCAGTAAAACCAACTGACCCAAAGACTCAAACTGAATTCACAGTAACCTCACTTCCTCTCCACAGTCATGGCGGATTGCCCCCATACGATTGGCGTGGAGTTTGGTACAAGGATAATTGAGGTGAGCGGCCAGAAGATCAAGCTGCAGATTTGGGACACAGCGGGGCAAGAGCGCTTCAGGGCCGTCACCCGCTCCTACTACCGCGGGGCTGCAGGGGCACTCATGGTTTACGACATCACAAGGTACAGTGGCTCTGTTATGTGTTAATGTATGTCTGAGATATAGCGTGGTCTCAACTTTACACCAGCGCTTAAGAGGAAAGTTAATTGAAGCAAAAACATCTGATAAATGCACAGTTCACCCCTACAGACGCCCTCTTAAACAAACATGGATAATTTGTCTTACAGCTTATGTCTGACCCTCTTGCCCAACTGTTAGATGGTATCAGTAGTGTGACAAACAAACACACTTCATTATGTGGAATGTCTGTCCTCACCACACCCATCACCAGTAAGGGTCCCTAGGGCCCCAGTTACAGTACTTAACTGGAATAACTAATATGAATTGTTTACTTGAATCACTGTTAATGTGGCCACCCACAACTTCTGCTGGGCTAATTGACATGCAAGACAAAGATGAATGTTCAATGTGTCAGGTGTCATTTCTGTAAACAAACAGCTGATAAGTCTTCATCCATGTGATCCTGTAATTAAAGGGTGTGGCTTAAAAAAACAGTTTTTATGGTTGTTACATTTCCTGTAGTTCAAGTCTCTTAAATAAGTGTGTTACATGACATGAATAACCCGTTTATGAAGTTTATCTGGGTTAGGAACACATTTGAGATATGGTGTTTACATGAGCACAGAGAAGTGTGGTTATCCATATTCCCTGTACACATGAAAAATACTAGTGTGGTTACTGATTACTGGTTTCTGGTTACTGGTTACTGATTACTGTGGTCTATTTGCATAGTTGCTGAGATTAGTGACGTCCTGATCAAGTTTTTTTGTCCCTGCTTGGAGTCATTTGTTAAGTATCTGCCAATACCGAGTCCTGATCCCATATTTATGTTTTCCTGAATAATACAGCTGCACAGTGCACACTTCAAGTACTATAAAGTTATTAAAATCAATCTAGTGGGTATGCTTGACAAATAATCAACTCTGGAATGCATTAAGAAAAAATCGTTTTTCTTTTTCAACAAAATAATAAAGTAGCCAATCCACCCATTATACTTATAGCCCCCATTATACTTTGTGTGCATTATGGGTGTGATTTTCCGTGCCAAACCAGAACCAGCATTTTCCAATAATAATGGTACCTAACAGTATGCTAATCCTCTTTTCTAGAGTGATTGGGAAGTAAAACATGTGAAACACGCCACCTGTTACACTTCAAACGAGATAACTCGATATTAACTCTGTCATCTCTGACAGCCATCTGAAAGCATTGGTTGTTTTCCTTTTAAACCAAGCATGTTAGCGGTTAACTTGCCTTGCTAAATTAGTATAATGTAAATCTAGTGGAGCCAAAGCTAGCTCACAGTAAACCTCTACTACTTTTGGAAGATTAGTGATGATTTCTTACAACTCATCTGCCTTAAGGATGCAGTTTACACATTTTTATAATTGATGATTTATTAAAACGGAGTTCTGCTGGGTGAAACATAATGCTGAATTTAGCAGCAGATCTCAATAATATTGGTAATACAAAGCAGCGGTAGTGGTAGCTGCTTATCCTCTTGAGGGTCATGGGGGGCTGGAGCCTATCCCAGCTGACATTGGGCAAGAGGCAGGGTAAACCCTGGACAGGTCGCTAGACTATCGCAGGGCTAAAGTAAAAAATAATAAGTTAATTTTAGTAAAATAAATCCCTGTAGGTATTTATTTGTGTGATATGAAAAAAGTATAGTAAATCAGTAACACATTCTCAGCCTAAATGACTAAACACATAATTTAAGGCATTCTGCTGAGTTCATTTAATGTAGGTGAGAATGCAATCGGAGAGTATTCTCAAGTGTTTGTTGCTTTGATGCAGCCTTTTGCCCGAATTATCTAAATGAACTGCATTCCATTCAGTGATTATTTTCATCGTCTGTACATTGGATGTGCAGATTATATCAGTAAATTAGTCACTGGCCATTTGCTCGCAGAGCTTTAGTTGCACTTGCATGGAGTCCTGAGTGTCTGCGGTGAAGCATGCACCATATAGCCTACGACAAAAAAGCAAAATGCAAGATACTCGCTCAGAGCTGAAACGAGATTGCATTGCTGCCATTTTTTTGTATTTCTGTTTAGTCACTTGGCTGAAGCCAAGCCTGTGCTTGCAGTTGGTGTTGCTAAATAACCGGGATTTCCCAGTTTCTTTGAATGTAGTCCGAGTTGCATGTTCAGGTTTCCATAAACGGGATGAGGTCTCATCAGGTTCTGAAAACAGGATATGGTGTTTACATGCTAAAACACATTAACGGGACGCTCCAAAAATCTGATCATGAAGGGATTATTCATGTCCATGTAAATGCACTCATTGAAGCATATGGTCCTGTCCATTTTATTGGGTACAGTGCAGTGAACTCACATCTGTTTGTGTCTGCAAAAAAAAAACACCTGACCAGACTTTAAAGAGACTTGAGCCACACTGGTCAAACTCTTTTGTCCTTTTGACGAGTTCCTCTGTTACTTTGACTCAGCATGGTTGTTCTCCAGATAGTTACAGTATTGTCAGTTACAGACAGAAACTGCTGAGCTGAACAGGAGTTTGTACGTTTCACCTGTGGGAAACTATTCAGATATCAATTTCAGATTAACCTCACTCTCTGTAACACTGTTTTCCTGCGCTCATTGTTACACAGTCACTGTCCTGATGATGTAGCAGCTGCAGACTCTTTCCTGATCTCTCCTCCGAGATGGCAACATCCAGTCTTTGCCTGTCGTCATAGTAACCCCTATCCCTTTGTTGATGTCATGCAGGAGAAGCACGTACAACCACCTCAGCAGCTGGCTGACTGATGCCAGGAACCTCACCAACCCCAATACTGTAAGTATACAAATGAACATCTTTCCATTGTGTGTGCTCACGTCATTCTGTGCATGTCTGTTGCATCTCTTAAACTGCATGTCTCTGCACATTTCAGATAGCCTTGTCTATACTACTGGCCTCTATATATTTTGTGATAATTTGTTGTTTTGTTATCTCCTGTTTCACACCTCATTTCTGTCACGTGTGTTGTCATTTCCCCTGCATCATTTCCTTTGATTCCCCTGTGTCATTCTCCCTCTCCCCTGAGTCTGTTTGAGGGCACAGAGCCCTCCATCCATTTCTTAAATTGGATTTGTTGGTAAATATGATTAGCTGTAAAACGAACATATGGCTCTTATCTGCTGAGCAGTGTTCCTTTAGAGAAGTGTGTTTCTGTAACATGCCACTTCCACTCCAAGTTTTTAACATCAATTGAAAAATGTTTCCCTGGTGTATATACAGCAAGCAGGTTTATTTCTATCAAGCTGTTTTCATACAGATATATGGGTTTCTCGTTCAACTATGTTATCTTTTGCTCATTTTTATGGATAACTATAACCTCAAGGTTAATATAAATGTTAAATTAATCATGAGTTTTTGTGGTGTTTTTTCTTACGCCTTATAACAATAACAAAGCAGTAGAGAAAGCCTTTTAGCCTGAGCTGCTTTTGGCTGAAGTGTCGCGTGTCAGCCACGCAGGGGCGGTGTTGCAGTCTAGTCATGGCTTGTGCTGCAAGTGTCAACAACATGTGTTCTGCTTCAAGAAAGTGTATTTGGCTGCTGTTGTGTGAGATGGGGAAACATAATGAAGACATTATCTGATCATTCGACTGACACCGTAATCGTCATGTGAATGAAAACAAGAGTTGTGTAAGACTTCTTGGAATTTGGTGAGAGCTTTTAAAAAATCAGCTCCCACTTTTCCAAATAAACAGCCAGTAATTCAGAGAGTAAGAATTAGATTAGGTTGTGTTTGTGCCTATGACTCTGTGTAATGCAGTGGAAATCGAGTACTCCTCTCATCCCACAGAAGTTTGAAATTCACCGCAATAACACAGTGAGGATCAGTGTGAGAAATTCTGGAATAAAATAGAAAAAATAGTTGTAAGAAAACATGAATGGTGTATCCTCAAAATGCAACAGTAGGAGTCCGAGGAGAGTCTGTCCCTGCTATAACAAGGAAGCTCATTACATTACATCAGCTCATTACAGGTCTAATTACATCACAGTTGCTAGGGGCACCATGTAGTGTGCTCATGCGGGGGTGTCAGTTCCTTAGTTTATGTCTGTATCGATCACTTAACAGACAACTCGGCAGCATAACAACTGCTTTAGGAACAGTCTTCCTATACTGCCTTTGGCTATTTAGCTCTCATAGAAGAGCAAATTTGTCCCTGTGAGACCATACTGTCTAGAGGATTGTCTTACACTTTTCTCTTCTTTTCCTCAGGTGATCATTCTCATAGGAAACAAAGCGGACCTGGAGGCCCAGAGGGACGTGACGTATGAGGAAGCGAAGCAGTTTGCTGAGGAGAATGGTGAGCTACATACAGAACAGCACGTTAGATAGACAGGTGGAGGAAATAGGTTCCCTTCTACATTTCACCATGCTGTTACACTGTCTCTCTTCAGCCCTTTAAAGTTCGACCCCAGCCAGTGTTACTTCCTGTTTTTTTATCTGAGCTTTCTCAGGGAATGGGGGTGTGGTTAATAGTTTGATGTAAACCATTACCATGGTTGCCATGCTTGGCTATCATAACTGGCGTGTTAAAGCGATCCCACAGATAGCGATAGCAGTCATTCTATCATAAGTAATGAGGTAGAAGATTTTACCTGAAGGAAATATGAATAATGTTAATCTAAGCTGGTATCCAGTTAACTGCTACTACTTCTTGCAGTTGCTGCGGACAAAGTTAATGAAATAACCCGATTTTAAATCGACATTTCTCGTCAAGTTATTGTTATTTTTGATAAATATGTTAGCCATGCTGTATATCAGCTACTTTGTATCAGCCAGGGCTTTTCGACATTGGGGTACTTATCATCTTGTCAGCATTTATGATGCCAGTACCAGCTTGTGGTTGCTTAATTAGAAGTTCATCCTTTACCCTTAAATAGCCCATTGTAGTCTGAGGATGTTAACTTATCCAAATAATGCAAAAAATTTGAAGTTTCACAGCGCTGTACTCGTCCAATAACTGAGGAAAGGATCCCACAAAATCCCAAAGCAAAAGCTCACCTCGTTTTACCTGTGACTCACACAACCCTATGCCAAATGTGCGCTGTAGGGGTAGTCAGTAAAAAGGTTCCACAGCACATCCACTTCACAAACAGTCTGCATCCGTTTAGTGTAGCCAAAATACAAGATGGCTCTCAACGATGTTTATTGGTCCTGCTAAAAGGTATGACAGTATATCTGCCCAAGGTTTGAGGATGACGTGTGATCTGCAGCTTTTACTACAGTCATATGTCATCTTCCCGTTTTAGCAGCAACCTGGTTTTAAATTTTAGCACAAAATTAAGTGATATGCTAAGAAAAAAAATTGCAAACAGTGTTGCAAATCAACACTGTAAGGAAATTACTTTTAGATATCATAAAACTGCCAAAATACATTGCAATGGGACTTTAAGGTATCAGAAACTCAAAAACCTTTTGCAAAAGCGTCTTCTAAAACTGTGACTGTTCCATCCTTAATTTCAACAAAATGATAATCAAAGGAATGCCAACAAAATGTCCAAATATTTAAAATTAAAATGAGATTTAGCCTCTGTATTCTTTTCAGAATGTTTATAATAGAAGTCCTCATGGTTGGTTTCAAGAGACAAAGTGAAGATTAATATCCCTCTGTATTTATATTGCTGAGACAGAAGGAGAAGGTGACTTGAGGAAAGCAGAGATATTGATTAAAAGAGGGGGAGAATGAGAACTTGGTATTTGAGGTATGTGAGCTTGTAACAATGTTTTACTGACTCTGTCATTGCATCTGTTTTATGTTTAACAGGTCTGTTGTTTCTGGAAGCCAGTGCAAAAACGTAAGTCTGCACAACTTCAGCCATTTCAGTGACTGCGGAACATGAAATATCCCTTTGCTTACATTCTTCAACTCCCAGTTGCCTCCTTTCTCATATTTGTGTTTATTCTCCATGTTCAGAGGTGAAAACGTCGAGGACGCCTTCCTGGAAGCTGCTAAGAAGATCTACCAGAATATCCAAGATGGCAGCCTGGACCTGAACGCCGCCGAGTCGGGGGTCCAGCACAAGCCCTCGGCCCCTCAGGGCGGCCGGCTAACCAGCGAACCACAGCCCCAGAGGGAAGGCTGCGGATGCTAATGACCAAGCAAACCCCCTTCATCCTCCCTTCCCCTCTCCGTCTCTCTCTCTCCGTCTGTCCTGCCCGCCCTCCCTCAACCATCCCCCCCCCCCTCCATCCATTCCTCCACCTCCGTACGTCCATCCACCCTCTTCCCTCACTGCACCAGGAGCTGCATGAGAGCAGGGCTGCGGAGGGAAGGAACGGGGGACGGATATCGACTTGGGCCAGACTGAGCTGGGCTGTGTGGACTACATCTCTCCCCTCCTCTTCCTCCTCTCTGCCTGTCTGTCTCCCTTTGTTGCTGTCTCACACCTCCTCTCTAAACTCTGTCAGTGTGTTGTTGTCCCATAACTCTCCTCTTTCGCTCCCCTCCGCTCCTCTTGCACCATTCAGCCTAGTTACCCCCATCATAGAATCGTAGACTCCACCATGCATCACACGGGTTACTGACACTTTAGATAGATGTAACGTTCATATGATAATGATAAACCGAGACTGTTTTTTATGTTTGGTTTTATAGCTATATATGACATGTAAACACTGCATTAAGTTTCACCTGCCACTGATCAGTTCTGTATCAATCCAGTCTAAATTATACCCTCAAATTCCTAAGGTCTCTCCTGCATGGTTTACCGATTCAGCTTTTTATTGAGACATGCAGGTGTGATATCTGGCTTGTTAATTTTGTGGAGATCAGACAGTGAAGGCAATGGAGTATCATGCAGCCACACAGGTAAAAGCACCTAAATGTGTGTCAAAGAATGTGTAGTCGAGTGAAGCAGGATTCAAACCTGCTTGTGGCTTTTGATTCTGTTTCTGCTGCTCGGCACTAAGAGAGTTCCTTTGCCAGATGTGGCAACCCTGATGTTCTCAGGAGAGAGAGGGGAAAAAAATTTAGAAGACTCGGAATTACCCACAATTTCCTTGTTAGCAATTTCCTTGGTCTCTCCTCTGAGATATCACAGGAAGGAATATTGGGTGTTTTCCAGCTCGTCTGTGTGTGTGTTTGTGAGTGTCTGTGTGTCAAGAAGTTGGATGGAAGTTGGATTCGACTAAAAAAAAAAAGAGGCTTTTCTGTTTTTGATGGAACGATTCATTCACATTGGTTTCTTTGCACCAGCTCTCCCTCTCCTCACCCGTCCGATCCCAAAACTCCCACCCACCCCCCTAAGTCATATCAACAGATTCTGTCTTTACCAGCATTTTCTTTGTCATTGTTTGTTGCCTTATTATAATTAATGTTATTACTCTTTAATCTTTATTGTGTTGCTGCACTTGCTCTTCACACTGCTGTCGGGACTCACCCCGAGTCGATAAATCTACTCTTTTTAGATTAATTATTGCATTTTACTGGAGAATAACGTAAAAATGCAAGTGGTGGCTCACATGGTCAAAATATCTCAAAAGTATCAGCAGCATGGTCTTAAAACTGTCAACACTCCTTTATCTCAAGTGCTGCACTGAAGAGCTGATCTGTTGTTCATTTGGGCGGTTGTTCCTCTGCCTTGTATAATACAACACCAAGCAGCATGCCCCCCCACCCCCGAAACACAGTGACATTGTCAAAATCCAATTTTTTTTTTCAAGTACAATTTTTCTGTACCATAGAGTGATTCCCTAATTGGACAGCTGTATATATTGCTTCTTAACTATTGGTGATGACCTCGCTACTTGGGATTTAGAAATTTATTTGCTGGCTCTGCCAAGATCTGTACAGTTGATGTGCTAGTGGGTTGCCTGTAATTCATGCTTGGGAAATTCTGTAACATAGTTTCTATTAATAAATGTATGTAAAGGACAGACACCTAGACACCCTCCCCAACCACCCCGTCTGCACACTACTGTACCTGTCGATTGGTGGAGGGGAGAGGAAGTGGATTGAGATGATGTGCAAACTAGTATTTATGTCTGCAAACTCTGATTCCTCTCATTTCTGTATGGAGTGGAGAATGGGGCACTTTTATGTTTATACTCTGTTTTTTCTTTTTTTTTTTCCACCCCATCATCGCTCCTCCACATGGGAGGGGCCTGCATCGCTGTCTTAACTTTTGGGGAGTGGGGATTGGTTTGTTATTGTGGGAAGTTGGTGGGCTGGGTCTTCCTTTTTCCTGTGTCCCACCTCTTTGCAGTCTGAGTGACCACTTCCTGCTTTTGTCTGTCCACAAGTACAAAAAAAAGTACATATGTATAAATTTTTAAGGAGCTGTGCTAACATTTAAATGCGTTCTTGAGTGTATATGATTTTAAAATGTTGACATTTTGATTTTAATGACAAAATACTCTAGACAGAAAAAATAAATTATACATAACCTGTTGCTGTGTGTCTGTTTTTAATCTGTTATTGCTTCTGTATTGCTCCAACTGTTTTTACTGAGGGGAAAAAAAAGCACTGGAATCATTTATGTATTTCAAGTAGCACAACTGCTTTGTATTTTATTGCAACAAAAATTGCACCAAGGCTAGAGAGAGAAACAAATAGGAAAAAGAAAACATATTTACAAAGGAAAGCAAAGTTTTGTCTACAAAATTGGTGAGGAGGCTTAGACATTAAAGTAGAGTAGTGGTTGGTAAAGGGGCGGAATAAAAAACAAACAAAAAAAAAGCCAACACTGACAGTACCATGTTGAAGTCAAGGCAGCTTGCAGTTGACTTATGTCCTCAGGCATCGCAGTCAGTCGGGGCACATGGGGTGAGACGACTACAGCACGAATACTGAAAATGTCCAAGAGTTACTGACGAGCATAAAGAAACGTATGATGTTACAGTGGAATTTCATTGGTTCTTTAAGTCTATAATGGTCAGCTTCTCACTTATACAACATTTTGTAAGACAGCAAGTGACAGATCCATAAACATTTCAGTCCAGTGTTTCCCCCAGGATATATATATATATATATATATATTTTCTGCTGGGGTGGAAAGGCCTCTGAAACAGCATTTAGACCACGTGACATAAACCCTTCTCTCAGGCAGTCTCTCTTCAGTGGTCGGAGAAACACTGTTTCAGTCTGTGATCCCTCTTAACAGATCCAACAGCATGCTGCTGCAAGGCCGAGCTGCTACTGATGGCTTTTGTGACTGGCATGTAAAGAAAGTTGAATCAGTTTTATAAAAATAAAAAAAAAAAGAAGTCCAGTCTAAGGACAACATAAAACAACAGATCCACAAAGTAGCAGATCGTGCACCCTGGTCCCTCTCCAGTATAGACTGGAGACAAAGGTTTTTGGTATGGCAATCACACATTTAAATCCTATAAACAAATCAACCCAGCTATTCTTAACCACTTGTCCACATTGCTGCACTTGTAAAGTGGCAAGTCTTAAACAGCTCTGCCAATAGTGTTTAAGGCACTACTTGTTACCAAAGTGTGCAGTGAAGCATAGAAGTGAAGGCCAGAAGCTCATTCTGCCTCATTTGTTTGCTCCCATTATTATTTTATGGCACATGGTTGCAAATACTGCAAAAAAGCATTCATACAGAACAAACACTGACACGTTGTTATCACTCAGCACACAACCAATCACTGATGAAATGTTACAAAGCAATGGGATTTGTTGGACAAGAGGCATCAGGTTATTAACACTGTGTGATTCCAGACGCTCCCTAAATCTTGCAGGTGAAAATGGAAACTATGACATCAGTCGTTTAAGTGTTAAAAGGCATCCTAGAACAAGATGAGGTTAAGTGTTTTGTTTTTGCTCATTGTCATCGAAGAAAAATCAAACACTAACAGTGATGGAAACAAATATCACAGGCCTCTTTTCTACTAGTGTCATCGATAAAGGGGAGAACACAACTAGAGTACATAAGACATGATCATTTCAGAAATGATTGGTGAAAAGTCATGTTGATAAAGAATTGGCCCCTCGCCTCTCAGGAGGGCCAGAAGACACTGTTCGTTCATGGTTAAGGCTTTTCAATATTGCAAACTCTGACAACGTCTGCTGAGAGATTCCTTTGATTCCATCCACAGTAACCACAGGCTTAAGTGTTTCAGAGTGTACTGTAGTGTGAAGCCTACACTCCGCTGCTCTCTCGCAGGCTTTACCCTCACATTTCCAACACGAGCTCGGCATGGACCACAGTTCATGCGCATGCTCAGAAAAAAAGGGTAGTGTAAGATACAGTTCATGTCAGTTTAATTTCTTTGTAGTTTGAGATTTTATGGCGCTACCTCTGAACAATGTCACTGATCTCTTTGACAGAGGACAGCAGCTTGCTGAAGTCCTGCTGTGCGTTGGCGCCCCCTGTGGCAGTGGGGCAGATTTGCAGCTCACGCAGGCTGCTCTCAAGCTTGTTTATGGCCTCGCGGAAAGCGAACTTGTTCCTCATCTGCTGTATGGAGTCGACGTAGCTCACGCAGTACTTCGACAGGTTCTTTCCGGCCTCCAGCACGGCGCTGTGGCTACCCGTCTGCTCAGAGTTGCGGGAGATGGCTGCGCGGAGCAGCTCGGTGCCTTCTAGCACCATCTCACGCGTCACAGCCGAGTTGGGGGTGCGCTCAGCAGCCTGGCGGGGTGCAGTCTTGCGCAGGGAGCGTCGGGTGTTCACTAGGGGGATGAAAGCAGTGGGTGAGCTCAAATCGCCGGGGGAGGTGAGGGAGGAAGAGAAGCCTCCCAGGCTCTGGCTGGAGAGGGAGGTGGTCACTGAAGTAGAGGAAGTGGAGGTCTTTAACGGTTGAGGTTTGGAGGTGGAGCCCAGGGGCAGCTTCTTGGAGCCCTCACTGATGGATGAGCGGGCTTGGTCACTGGCAGTGGTTGTATGGTGGGGCTCTGAGACAGAGGGGAGACCCTTAGCTTTGATGTCTGAGGTGGTGGATGAGGATGAGGGGAGTTCTTGAGTGGGGCTGCGGGAAATCTTGCCTGTTTTGGCATTAGTCGGGGGTGGAGGTGGAGCTGGTTTGGGTTTCTGTAACTTTCCTCTTTCCCTGACAGATGAAGAGTCCACACTGTGTTTGTTTCTGCGGGCCCTGCACTCATCTCCAGCTGCCCCTAAAGCAGGGAACACATTGGGCTTGAGAAGCTCAGCGTGGAGAGCGCTGGTCTTGGAGTTCTCCAGTCCTGGCAGCCCTGGTCTCCGGACCACCTTGGGTGTTAATGCCTGGGGACTGGAACCAGGGCTGGGATCACTGTCTTTGCCCAAGAAGGCGGAGGAAACATCTGATGAGATATTCAGACGTGGTGGGGGAGTCAGGGTGCCCATTCGAGGGGCGTTCTCCCCTTTTTGCTCGCTGGTTCTCTTGCGTGGCAGAGCTGGCTTGCCCCCGAAGGTGCCTGAGTCAAAGTGGCGTTGGCCAAGGTCTCGCGGCAGTGTGACAGACTTCCATTCAGTGCCATCTGAGCCAATGGGCATGCTAGAAGACCAGAGAAACCGTTTCGAGTTAGACATGGATTCCTCCTCACTGGGCGGTGTTGTAGCTGCTTTTCCTCCGGGGCCAGGCGCAGGAGCTCCCTTCTTCCTGGGAAACAAAGGTCCTGGGTAGGTAGGAGCCCCGTTGGTGATGCCCCCTGCCCCATTGTTGTTCCCCAGGAACTTTGCAGAGTCGAGGCCATGTGTGATGTCATTGATGGCCAAGGATGCACCGTTGTTGAAGCTGTCACTGTCTCGTGGATCTGGAGTCACGCCCCTCCTGTCAGGGTGGATGTCCATCTCTCTGAAAGAGGAGCTGCGTTTGGGTGGAGCAGGTGCATTCTTTTTCTTTTTCTTTATGAGACTGAGAAAGCCACTGCCGCGTGTCTTGTCCTTGTCTTTGGGTAGCAAGCGGTCATCCTCATTCAGGTTACTGTCCGGGACGGAGCGCTCTTTCCTGGGAAGCATGGGTGACGACACCGCTGCCTCTGGCTCCACTGGGTCTGAGGAAGAGCCCAAAAGAAACATAAGTGATAAACTAATATAAAATACTCAAACTAATTATCAAACTACAATTACAAAACACTAAGATAGAAACATTTACTATATTACAGCAAGTTGTAGCAACATGAGCAGGAGGCGCAGTGTGTGTGAGTGCGTCTCACCTGGACTATCACCATCCCGGTTGTCCATGGTTTTGCGGAGAGTTCTGGTTTTGGTGGGCAGCTCGGGAGCCTGCTGGATGGGGCCTAATGTTGTCTTCTTCTCTTTCTTGCCCAGCTCCTTTTCCACCTCTAACAATAAAGACAATCAAGATTTAACAGTCTTACCACACCTTTACAACTCTGACAGAAGAACCTTTACAAGAGGATATCTGTGGATAGTGGGAATAGAAGTACGAATTGAGGTGCTACGGATATCAAAGAAAGCAGCACTGACCATCAGAGATGCTGGACTCTTGAAACATGGTCTCAAAGGCTTGGTGTGTTTCAGCAAAAGATGGACGCTCTGAGGGGTTCCACCTCCAACCTGACAGGAAGACAAAAAATATATTAAAATGATCAATTAAAAAGTCCCTCCAATAGAATTAAGTGCTTCTATGTTCTAATCATGATAGATGAATTTTGCTACTCACAGTCCCTCATGAGCTCATAGACCTTCTCAGGGCAGCCCTCGGGTCGGTCCATGCGATAGTCTTTCTCCAGCAGCTCGTACACTTGGGACAGGTCGATGCCAGGGTAAGGAGACATGCCGTAGGTTGCGATCTCCCACAGCAGCACACCAAATGCTGGAAATACGGGCACAGGACAGTTAGCTGTTATTCATTCAACAATAAACAACAGAAACATGTCAAATGACTAAAATGTAAAGTCATGGTGAGAATATGTGAAATATTATAATTAGTAAAATTGTTTCCCCTTGTTGAATAAGGAACCTGAAAGAAATTAGCTATTCAAGCAGGAACATCAGGAACACATTTCAGCGATGAGATCAAACTTACCCCAGACATCAGACTTAATAGAGAACTTGTTGTAGGCCAGACTCTCTGGAGCGGTCCATTTGATGGGGAATTTGGCCCCAGCATGAGCTGTGTAGGTGTCTCCAGTCATTAGCCTGCTCAGGCCGAAATCTGCAACCTTTACCAGGTGGTTCTCCCCGACCAGACAGTTACGTGCAGCTAAGTCCCTGCAGGAGACAATACAGTGAGGAGAATGAGTGGTGAACAGAGGCCATGAGGGAATCCTGACTTTCTAAAATCAGAAACAGACTATAATATACTCCAAAAATAAAAATTCATAAGCATATCTGAACACATAGCCAAGACAAAAGAAAAAAAAAGACAAAGAGTAAGAAAAAAAAAATCACTGGTATGTCTCGTTACAACATCCACGGTAATGTTGCAATTCTACAGATGTTTTGTGTGGAGCAGAGACACAAGCAGAGTCTTGTCAGGTTTAAAAATTAAAATGCAGTTTGGCAAATACGAAAGACATAAATCATCTCAT
>JAPZEB010000011.1:15834813-15851970 GCA_029783705.1 Chaetodon striatus | reverse complement strand
CTAGCTTCACTCATAAAAGTGAAGTTGGGAGGGTTTGTTATCTTGTTATCTATTATCAAGCACAATCAAGATTGTGCTTGATAATAAAATCATTAACTAAAAATGGTTTCCCTGCCACAGACCTGAACATTAAGTGTATTAAAATCATTCTTCACCAATTAAATGTTTTTGGTGACAGGGTTGAAGACAGACTGTGGGTGACTTGGAATTGATATAAAATTTGATACATCTAGTTGAGTACAACTTGTTCATTCTACTACTTATCAAAACAACAATAGGAACATGAAGTCCTGGAGAGGATTCTGCTTCTGGCCGTTGGTGTACAACCCCAAGTGTGTTTGTGTGATAGAGGAGCTTTAGAGCCACAGTTTGAGAAGATATCCCTTGCAAGTTCCTTAAAGAAAGAAGTAAACAAGGACTTTGTAGCATGCAAGACTAAAAGCAGTAAAACCCTAAGAAAGTAAACACACCATATGCTGCACACAGTCAGACACGACATTGTTGACAAGTTGAAGGCATCAGTGTATCAGGAGGCAGACAAAATACTTTCACACAACCTCTTCTGCCAAGTTAGGCTCACCAGTCTCAACACAGTGAGACAATCAAAGCCAAATGTGGTGCTTCTTTTAGGTCACAAATCTGCTGTTTTGCCTGTGAGAGCATGTCAGATTCAATTTCATCTGGAGCATGCTGCCTGTACCAAATATATATGAGTTCCATGCTAGTATTATCAATGCATGGATGTTCCCGTCTCATGTCAAAAAATCTGAACTGTGATTTGAAGACAGACTGCAAAAGAATAAAACACAAGTATTTCGACTAAATTGGCTAAATAAGACGACACAAGAACTTGTCAAACATTTTTAAATGCCAGTGAATTGAGTTATTGCTGGCAAGTCATTGATACCACTCATCACTGTACAGTAATGAAAAATAACCAAAAATTAGTGCTTTCCTAAAGAGCCTTTGGTTTGTTTTTTGGTCTGGTCTAGTTTTATTTTTGCATGAGGCACATAGATACTTGTATCCTTGCCAGATAGGGGAAGCACCCTTGATTGTTACTCCAAAATGCAACAGGTCTGCCTTATTTTAAAACTGGAATCCATCTTAAAGCACAATTCAATCAGTATACTGGTTCTCTGACACAGTTTTAACAAAATACTAGCATGTGCATTTGTACTGTGTTGGATTGCATCATACAGGTGCTTACGATATTGTGTCCAAAATCTGCATTTTTCAGTATGTATCAAAAAACAGCAGCCAAAGATTTGTATTTTAGTTCATCTTTTGGTTAAACAAACAAGAGTGTCACATTCCCAACGAACATAGTAGACAAAAAGTACAGACAACACTATGATTGAAGTGAAAATGTCGGCTGGCTTTTAGAAAATTTGGGCTTAGGCTGAGGCCAGAGATCAAGCAAGATAGAAAAAGAGCTCCACTAGGCAAAAGCAGACCTGAGTGCCAGCGAGACATACCATATATCCAGAGTTTGGCCTGGTCATAAAGTGTGTGGGCAGCGCATTTTGAGCAGCCCGTGCCACACATGTCCACTTTACGGGCCACAAATACCACAGCTCTTTGTGAGAGGGCGACAGCACACTGACACATGGACCGTGACAACACAAGCTCAAAGAGAGAAGAAAATAGAAGACATATGAAAAAGGAAACTCGGGACGAGAGTGAGAAAGAAACAGAAAAAAGGCCCGTTATCAGAGTCATGCAGTGGGAGAAATTGCAGCATGTCCTGGCTGCATCACTGGAAGACACTCAGAATGATTAAATATTTGTGGAACTTGTAAAGCATTCATAGCTATGACTACACTGCTATGAGCAAGAGGAGTGCGCCCAAACTCACACACTGATGCAAGACTGCAATTTGTTGAAAAAAGGAAAACAGACCACTTAAAATGAAATAAAAACATTATGTCTGGTTCCACTTGGTGCTGGTGACCAACGAAGCCTTTCTAGTTTTGATTCCAGTCATCGCAAATGAACTGATTTACACTTTGGATGAATGCAACTAACTAGCAAGTGCAAGTAACCATTCTAAGACCATGTTTTCCTTCCCGACAAGATACCCATGTTTGACCTTGTATACTGGCTGATACAAGCACCAATCCAGTGCCACTGTGTAAAAAAACAAAACAAAAATTAACAGCTCTATGCTACTAGCCTTTTCCCATGTCACAAAACAAAGTAAAATGATATCTTTTACATCTGCACTGATCTACGAATACTAAGACAGGATGAATATCATGTTATTCCATTGCACATGTTCTCTGGCAGTTCTGCTTTACAGCCAGCAACACACCCTCTGATTTGTCAACTTGACCCAATGCATCATGGGATACATCTTCATCTCAACAGGCTTTAGCTGATGGCTAACGACAACAATAATTCCTTTCAATATGGATAAAAGGATAAATAATCACTGCAACATACATTATTGGATTTATTGTGCTGAAAGTCTCTAGAAAAGAAAACACTTCGGGTCCATGCTGGATTACAGAGTTTCTGAAAGGTATGTGATTGCACTGGAGCGCTCGTTGGAAAGCGGAGACAATTTAAACTAAGTTTCTACATTGCAGTGTTTCAAGAATATTCTAAGAATAGTACATAAAATACTTTCATGTTGTTTACAACAATGACGAACTCGGGGGTTTAAATCTAATTCTATTAATGAATTACGTGGTATCGGATCGGCTCACGTACTCGCTGATACCCGAACCAGCATTCCAGGCAGTATCGGACACATTTCCGATACTAATATCAGCATTGGAACAACTTTGTTCAAAACCATGAATCTATGTGGTCCTCTCTTCCATAAAATCAACCCTAGTTTTAACTACATCCTTCTGAGGAATGAGAGAGGAAAAAACTTGCTTACATATTTCTCTTGCATCACCTGTCTTCCCCTGAGAGGGAGGTAGTGGAGAGAGCAAGGGGAACGGATTCAGATCACACATTTGATATGGTTCTATCCAGTGTGTGAGATATTATGTTAATGAGAGGATGTTCAGAGCAGAGCCAAGTGGAAAAGAGCAGGAGATATTAAGGAAACTAAACAAATCAGAACCACAGTTTTCACAATTCAGGATAACTACAAGGTATCACAAAATATTCAAATTGCATTTTCCTGCCATTTTGCTCATGAACTATCTTCATTCTAATGATGTCAAATTGCTCACTACTTGCAGAAAAATACAAACAAGGCCTCCACCTCTAATGAAACAGTTCAGGTCAAAAAAGTTTAATTTGGGGTGGAACATCTCAGCGTGAGGTTTGCTGTGCCTTGTACCATATGGTCTGGAAATTAGAGACTCTTTATCACTGTCATCCACTTCAGTGGGGAGCGTACCAGGACTATTAACTCTATTAAATCATTTGGTTGCGCAATCTTTGGCACACACAAGACTTCACTGAGTCTTCCATTGCCAATCAATTACTGTGTTGATCGTGTACAGACTTGATGTGCCCTGGATTTCTTCAAACTCCCCTTATGTCGCCTGCATACATCATGGGCAAATGAATTACCCACTTTAAGTGTGACCAGAACTGTGCAATTAGAAGTAATGGAAAAGGAGTAATCGCTAGGCTGCACACTACAAAGAGTGAGTCAAATATATAGATATATTTTCTTTTAAAATCATTATAGAAGCAGTGAACACGATTCAAGTACTGGTACATAGCAGAGAACTGAAAAGGAGAGCGCAGACTGAGATTAGATCCCCTCTCCTCATAAACAAAGTTAAGTGGGACACGACCGGGAGTCAGATTTCCTTGTATTCTCTTCTCCGTCTCTTTTTCCACTTCTTTCCTCTTCAGCTAGCCAGTGTGTCTGGCCTCCCTCACCCTCCCCTGTGCTTACTCTCTGCTCTCCCCTCCCCATTCCTCTGTTTCCACAGTGCAGAAATCATTGTTGAGCCTTTACACCGTGATACTTCATCTTTTATCCTTTTCCTTGTGTCTCCTAAGCCCCTGCTTTTTTTTGAGTGTGACGTCTCTCGTTCAATTTTCCATAGTAAACTTCAAAACTTTACAGCCCAAGCTTAAAGACGACACTACAGTCATCACAAAAAGTGTTCTTACCTTCCAAGTAACAGCTGGAGGAGGACGAGAGGCCTTTCTTAGATTTACACCCCACCAATTTCAGGCATATCTCCAACATTTTCATTTGCTTTCTTTCCCTTCCCGCTTGAAAATGTTGTTGCTTGTTTAAATCAGGCGTCTCTTGAACGTTTCCCCTCTACATGTGTCCAACAGGAGAAAAGTTCAAACACAGGAAAAAAACTGACAAAAGGAGAAACAGCACCAAGCCAAAATAGATGACAAAATATACTTGTTTTCTTTTCCTTGGTCCTTTTTGCTGGTGTAAATCCTCTCTTTCTCCTCACTCCTTTCCGAAACAGAAAGGCAGAGTCCGCTGTCCGGCAAAGTCTATCAACTTTCTCTTCTGAGCGTCTCCATGTTTTTTTTCCCTCTTTTGCTTTTGTGCTTTTGGTTAGCTCCACCTTTGTGCGATACAACAACTATCCACAAGCGCAGGTTTGGTCCAAAAGCTTGCTAGACCTGTAG
This sequence comes from Chaetodon striatus, assembly GCA_029783705.1. NCBI lineage: Eukaryota > Metazoa > Chordata > Actinopteri > Chaetodontiformes > Chaetodontidae > Chaetodon > Chaetodon striatus. The sequence goes on along the minus strand of JAPZEB010000011.1, from coordinate 15,847,392 downwards.
ATGTGTCAGTTGAGTGGGCAGTAGGGCAGTCTGAACGGTGCCATTCCTCTCTCCTGTCCCCTGTGTGAATGTGTGTGTCTGAGGCACAGGGACTACTCGTGCTACAGCTGCCAACAAAGGGCCTCTTTCAGGCTCAGCCTGCTGCACTCAATGACATCAGCTGAGCCCTCCCACCTCCAGCAGAAAACACACAATGAGAGGGAGAGACCGCCACACACACACATACACACACAGGACTCACCAAGAATACAAACAGCACACCATCACCCTAAATTCATGTCAACAGAGGAGACAAAGCTGTAGAGGCCTGATTTAAAACTTCGATTGAAGTTTAGGTTGAGTTTAGACCTTGAATAGCTCCTCTTCCCTTCTGTTGAAGTCATGAGATGATTACAAGAAGCTCCTCCTCCAACTTTTTAACCCACCCTCCCCCCTCTGACTGTCCCACTGCCGCTCTCTCTTCTTTTTGACCATGCTTATTACCTCTCATCATTCTGAAATGTTTACAGGTTGAAGAGTCAGTTCTGGAAACAGGGCTGCGTTGTTTAAGACAAAGCTAAAGCTCTCAATCAGGAGCAGAGAGAACAGTATAACCATCAGCAGTCTACTCCGGACTTCACACACAACTAGAACAGGCTTGTTTGCCATAGGCTATTTTAAATAGGAACAAAGTAAGCAGCAACATATTTGAACTCGTTAAAATGAGAACATTTATCTTTTGATCTTTACAGAAACAAGTCTGACCATGTGATTTCAGAGAGCAGCCGTGGTTTGGCCATATCTGGGAGGAACAAATAATCCTTGGCAGAAGCCAAGCTGTCTTGCGACACAACTTTTTTTTATATCTCTTTTCTGTCTTTGCTGTCTCAAATTGTAGTGATGCACAACTCACTCAGAGGTTAAGTCATACTTAAATCGCTGTACTAAATCTAATGAAAAGACAGGAAATGTCACCACAGCTGTGTCTAGAAATGCATCTGAAAATGTTGATGGCATCTGTCAAAAAAGTCTGACCTAACTCAACAATACACACTGCTTGCCTAAATACAGATGCACCTATTTTCCTCTAAAGGTCTAGACACACAAAACTGTCATCGAAGAACTACTGGCAACGAAAGCCAACTGTTTCATTGCCTCACGTTGCCTGTGACTTGGCCAAAAAGTTGCACTGATCATACCTCAAAAACTACAGTGGACAGCAAACTTGAACGCACATTATGAGCCTGCATGAGAGGAAATAACTCTCCATACCAGCACGTGGCAGTACTCTGTATTTGTCATTAAAAGAGGGACACTGGAATACTGATAGGACGAATTCAAGATACTAGTTAGCCAGTTAGCACAACAAATTTGTTTTGATCTCACTCCCTCTTGACTTATGGCGTTTCTTTACTTTCTCACTTCCATTTCTCTTCTCATGCACTGAGGCCTTGGCAGATTCAACATGCTGAATTGGCCAGAAAAAGGACAGAGAAGGGCCGACAAGGACCAATGAAGGCCAGTGGCGCAGGACACACCACAAAAACTTGGGCAACATAGCTTCACTGACAGCCCCATATTGACTAATGGCCGAACGTCAGCTTGTTGTGTCAGGGCCCTGATACTCACACTTCACATTGAGGTGCTTTTCTCTTAAGCTCCAGCTAACCTGCGTACATCCCTGCTCATATTTCTGTTAAAATCATACTAAAATGTTTGTTTTTCTTAATTTATGACATATTTCTACATATTTCTTTGACAAAGCTATAGCACACCATTTGTAGAGGAAAAAGACCATTATTAACACCCACTCAATTGAACGCAATTCAAAATACAAGCCCAGCAACACAGTGTTTTTGTTCACTAGTGTTATTGTTGGATAGATTATCACACCTTTTAATGATTTCTGAGGTGCACTCTATTTTTAAGCAGGATGTTGTTTTGCATTTCTGTTATTTTGTCCACTCATGCTATATGGGCTAAAAGGATTGTCTATAGTCATTATGCTACAGATTGAAACCACAAAAAAACAACACCACAAGAGCAGCTGTAATCCACTGACTATATCTGGCAAATATTTTTCCATTGAAACAACTAGAGATAAGAGGCCCAGTCAAGTGGGTGATTACATACTGGTGGGAAGCCTGCCTGATGACACCACAGCACATAGCATGTGTGCCAAACCAGTTTACTGGCTGACCTGGTCACTGGAATTTCCAATAAGGGAGCAGAAGCCCTGACTAAAAATATGCCCCTTACAGGAAAATATACAAGGCACAATGGCTTTAACAGCTTTTGTATCTATCTTATAAATAAGTGAGAGCAGTGACATCTGAGTCTTCATCTATGTCTGTAGTTGACTAACAGAAATTTTATGTCAACCAGAAGGCCCAGTTTGCAAATACTGTTGGAGATTGTTTGACTAGTCAACTTGCCAAGTAATACAAGGAGAGGAAAAAGAACCCAAAAAGTGTTTCTGAGGACAAAACTACATGTGCAACATATAAGACAATAAAAAATATGAGGAGAAAAGAATAAAAAAAATCCCAAGATAATTACTGTTTTGGTATATTCTCAGTTCCAGATGATTCCAGTTTCAATTACAGAGGATCTGTGCCTTTTCCTATTAGCTACGCGCTCATCTCTATTTATATGGCAGGATGTAACCCCTCCATCATACAGCCAATGGATCAAAGATGTGATGCAGAACATGAAACTGGAAAAAATCAGATGCACCCTTAATGGTTCCATTAAGAGATTTAATACAACCTGGGAGTCATTAATAAACTATGTGAATTGTCTTCCTATAAACTATAAACTTATACCTCTAAAGGTGGTCTGTCCTATTTGTGCCTAAATACACTATGATGCAGGGTTTTTTTTTTTGTTAGTTTGCTTTCTGTTTTGTTTTGTGATCTGTTCTTCTTTCTTTGCCTTCCACTCTTCTTTATATTTCTGTACACATGTGTAACTTGTGATAATAGCTTATGTAAGGGTCTTGTCTAATAAATGGAAAAAATCTCTATAAATACAGCCTTACAATAAAGATAAGGTGATCTCTGTCACAGGAATGGGCTCGTCCCACAAGATGTAGCCTATTATTAACTACATTTATGAGCAAGTCTGCTAATGGCTGGGCGTGTATCATCAAGGGTTCATTTAATGTGTCTCATTATGCTTGCTTTATAGGACACATCTGACAGTCAGAGAAGTCCTTTAATTGTGGAAAGGCGCAGGAGTTCAGAAAAGGCACTCTTATGAAGGCTTGAAGTTGTCAAACTATTTCCCGATCAACAGTTAGTGGTCAAGATTAAGATTTTGAGCTGGGAGAAATCCAAACAACTCAAAATCACAGGTGGTATTATTGACTTGAAATGGAGTGGCCTGACACTACACATCCACATCTATTAGTCTTGATACCTAACTTTATTGTATGCTTTTTTGGTGTGGGCAGAGATGCTCTCGTTAGCAGCTACAGATATTTTTTAACAAGTCGCTTTGCATGTAATGACCTCAATACCCTGAACATCCAGTCACATGGCACCAGGCCCTGTATCATCGCTGCAGCGCTGGTATGGCAAACATTTGTGTTCCTCTCATGCACCACCCCAAATACCAATTAAGAAGAAATGCAGGCTTCCTCAAACTCTGAGAAAGGCCCATTAACTTACCACAGTCACAAAGTGTTGTGGAGATGAGAGGATGAAGGAAAGAGGAGAGGGGCTATAAAAAATAGAGAAGGAAGAGGAAAAAAGGTTGCAGATGGAGAAACATGAAGCACATTGTTTGGCAGTGAGCTCATAGGAGAATCGCTCGCTCGCGTTTTATAATCCGGGCCGTGTATGTTAACAGTTAGCTGACGTACATCCACCCACGGGATGGATTTTGGCCCTTTCCTCTCATATACCCCCCCTCCTGCTTTTCCTGATTCAGTTCTTTAAATCTTTAAGCAGAGAACAGGTTGTATTCCCAAATTGTGAGACAGCAACTGCACTACGATTCAAACTACACTGACGTTATAGCATTTAGGTGTTGACATAAATCCATATGGTACATAATCATATCATCATGTTTCAAATCCCAATTATCAATTATGAACCAGACATTACTTTTACACCTAAATACTTTTAGAAACCAGAATTCACTAAGCAAAGACGGAGCTCAAAAACTCATACGAGGCCTGGCTACTGGATCAATATTATATTAACATCTTGAGAAAAGATATCGCCACAGATTTTGGATATCGTAATATGGCTGCATTACAGTAAAAGATGGGATTTTCTGAACCTACCAGACTGTTCTTACTGTTCTATTATTTGCCTTTAACCAATCAGTCATTATATCCACATTACTTTTGACTGTCTATCAAAAAATCTCATTGTGTAAATATCTTATAAAAGCATCAATTGTCAACCCTACTATATCAATATCAAGGTATTTGGTCAAAAACATAGTGACATTTGACTTTCTCCATGTCACCAAGTCCTAATTCATACCATTACATGATTAACTGCCACTGACATCTGCTATAAACACTCTAACATGTGGCAAGGCTGTGAAGGCTCAAGTAAGCCATAAAGCTTAAGCCACTGGTAAGAGGAGATTGTCTTTAAATGTTATAAAACTACAACTGAGCATGTCAGAATACCAGAAATTTAGTACACACTACCAATACCAGTGAAATTCCTTGATTCTAGATACCAAATTTAATACCACAATTTAAAAAAAATCCCATGTATGTAAACAGTCACTCCTTTACTAAAACACTTAAATGAGATTAAATTATTAATTTCCATGATTTGGATATATTAATATAATATAATTAATATAATTAACATAATTTTCCTCCATTGTTGGTGTTGTTCAACACTTGTACACATAAGATGTGATGGTTGGTCTGTGTGGTAGGCTTTTTGTCACGCCCCTTCCTTCACTGTGATTGGGTAGCTGGGTAAAATGTAACAGTGACGAAACCCCAAGTTCCCAAAGTTTACCCAAAGTTGAACACTTTCTGTAAAAAAAAAAAACAAAAAAAAACAAATGTGAAGCTCTGAGCCCAGAATAGACACTCTGCGCCTCATCTTGCTGCTTATTTTTATAGCATAGTGTACATACGCGCTGCTCCCATTAAAAAAGCATTCAAGACATAAGCAAAATGTTTCTCCTTTTGACGAGTTGAGGGAGAGCTGTCATTGCAACTGCACTTAATGCCATTTTCCATGTGTTCTTGTCCTGTGCTGGAAAGCATTCTTCTTCCTTTGGCATTTACTGTTCGACCAGAACACTTGTAGGCGTATATGCTGCCCTGTCTGGTCTGCAAGAACTGCATCCCTGGTACCTTTTGTACTGGAAAAAAAACAACCACTATCACATTTTCAAGATTTTGGCATTGACTTTGTACCAAAGAATCAGTTATCGTGACCACCATGATATTTGAGGACTGCCTGATTCCTGTCTTACCCACTCCACATGAGAGCACACACAAACACAATCACACTGTCTCACAATTTTAGAAATGTAAACCAGGAAGCACTTGGCATAAATCCTGTCCATCTAAGTCACGGACCATGAGTTATTACACATTTAAACCGAGTAAGCGTTCTAATTACAGAGGAGGATAAGAGTAGGAGACAGGGAGAGAGACGAAGCCACTAAGGTTCCTGATAGTAATTCTGCGCTGCACATGGTTCATCATTCCACTGTATTGCTTAACAGTCACAGCCAAGGGTACTTAAATATCAGACACTCAAGAACAAGGTATGTATGTGGTGTGTGTGTGTGTGTGTGTGTGTGTGTGTGTGTGTGTGTGTGTGTGTGTGTGTGTGCATGTGGCTGTTTACTCTTGGCCCTCTGGAGAATGCAGTCAGAGTGTCTGAGTTGTGTAGACTGGCATATGAGGTTAAGGGGGTTTAGAGTTCCACGTAATTCTCCACTTGGTATGTTCCACAGGGAGAGTGGACACTTAAGGACAAAACAATCGCTGGTCTGGTTCAAGGTTAACGTCTCTAGCATCAGCTTCAAGTGGTAATAAATTATCAATGGGGACAACAGTGAAACTAAATATACAGAAGTTCATGAGCAAACTTGCAAGCAAATTAAAATATTTTCCAAGGCTTCTGATGTGCAGAAATCACCATATGCACACAGAGAACAAAAGCCACACAACAATCTTTATGTTTATTCTCTCTGGGCTTGTTAGAAGCTGTTTTCCCCAGTGTATTTTACATGGAAACAGTGAAACTGACCCAAAGGTCATTAAACACATTTTATGATGAATTCCACTTTATGTGCATGCTCTCATGTATCTGCTCACACACAAACTCGTTCTCTCTCCAGCCAAATCCCTCTCATTTGAGGTGACCCGTTAACAGTCCACTGTCAGCTCAGCTTTACAACAATCTTCAATACAGACGGGCCCGCTAGCACGCAGAGCAGAGACAGAGGGAGTTAAACCCCGCCGACCTATTGGAGCGCGACTGGAGGAACCATTTTATCATGATGACAGACACAAAATAGGGCAACACAAACCAGGTGACTAAGCAGAACCTTTGCTCATTTCTCCACACGATAGACTGCTGTAGGCCCAGACAAAACTATGTAGAGCCAAAAATATGCAAACCTTCAGAGAGTAGAAAATGTATGCATGCTAGCCCAGAGTTAAAATTTCATACTTTGAGCAAACAGAAAGCCAGATCAAATGCACACAACTATTCATCACTTGACAGGGATAAAATGCTGCGCTAATCGTTGTGTTGAAAAGGTCTATGAAAATTAAGAAAATCCAGACAAATGGGTTCTACTTGGAAACCTGTGTGTTTCTTCTTGTGTGTGTGGGGAGAGGAGGGGGTGCTAATCCAGTCATTTTCAGATTTTAGCTAAACTACTCAATTTGACCCAGTGTGCTGGAATGAAAGCGCAACTTTTTATATTCCATTGTTTTATGAGTGTGCAGACTAGGGGAGCCAAACTTTTTCAGGAGGGAGAGAGAAAGCAGAAAAGAAAAGGGAGCGTGTGTACATATACGTGGGAGGTTTGCAATGCTACAGCAACTGAAAGAAAAAGCTAGTACGAAAACTTCTATCACTTTGGGTCTAATTTATCAATTCAGCATAACAGCGTAAAAAGACAACACCATAATAAGGGCAGACAGACAGTAAACAGGGCAGAGAGTGTGTTTTTAAAGACTCTTAACCTTAAATGTCTTTGAGATGTTATCTAGACGCCTGGGGAAAGACCCCATTTGTCTGTATGCCCATTGGGGTAAAAACAGAAACAGATACATCGAAGGGTGACGCTGGCTATGAGGCTCTCAGGCTGCAGCAGTGGAGCTGCTCGTGCTCTTCTTTGTGTCTAAGTGGATCCAGATGCAGCAAGCATAGCAGGCCTCCTCTTATAGCGCTATGAAGAGGAGCTTAACACAACACAAAGGGACAGGACAGCATACCAGTACTGTATGGCCTGGACTGGTAGGAGGGGAAAAGCAAACCAGACAATAATGTAACTGGCCAGACGATACCTAAGTGGAAAGTATTTTATTCATTCCTGCTCAAATCAAATTTTTAAAATATTTAACAAAATATAGATCTCTAGATACGGGGACACTCTACGCAAAATCAACCTCATATAAGGACTTTCTCAAGAGGAAGGCGAATGCCCTCAAATCATGCCCCCATTTTATCCTGTAATCTGCATGGGGAGGCTCTCTGACCAAGAGGGCCCATAAATGGCTGAAATTTTTACAAAAACTCAGAGCTGGCATCCTAGGTAGCAGGTTGTCTGCAGAGAAAACAACAGCTGCGTCTGGAGCTGGGGCTGCCTGCTCAGGCATGGAGAGGTGAACAGGTGGTGTTTTTTTCCTGTATGTGTGTGTATGTGTGGACCCGGGTGGCGAAGAACTGCCACTCTGCATTCCTAACTGAAGCTGGAGGTTCTCGGTATGCGTGAGTATTGTGTGTACTGTATGTGTGTGTGTACAATGAAGGGATAACCAGCAAAAAGAAGAAAAGGAAGTGCTCATGCTGGTGGTCTCACTGTTCTGACTGTAAGACAACAATGGATGCCCACATAACTAACATTAAAACAAACCAACCAAATTTCAAGCACTGTATCAGTATAGAAAATCTGAATTAGTGACTGATACACAAGGGTCCAGCACACACAAGGACATTTCAGTAGATCATTTTCTTGTCAGAAACTGGGCTATCGCAAGCCCAGATTTCATAACATATACTGTTGCAGACACTGAAGTGAATCCAAATAACAAAAACCAGGGTGAGAGTCAAAGACTCACCAGGACTGTTTGTCCTAAACCGACATGCTTACACTTTCAATTGTTCTGTGCAAAACACTGTGTACCTTACGTAAATGGAAAAAACTTTGGTTTGAGCGGTTGTATCTGCCTTTGTGATTTCGTGGGAGTCTTTAACCCTTAAATTTAACTTCTTTACAAGCAGCTGATCCTTTCTCGACTTTAGCATTTCCTAAAGCAATGAAATTCATTTTAAAGATTTCAAAATTTTCTGGTTTAAATGTAAAATATAACAACTGTGTCTGGTGCACTGTTATCATGTTACATCAATGCAAGAACATATATGAGATAGACATCAGAAACATGTACTTTACATACAATATATATTAGTAACATACATTCAACTTATATGTGCACACCATGTTTTCATAAATTAATTTATACACCCCATATATATAGCAAAACATTTAGCCTATATATTCATGCTTTTTATATGTAAAATTAGCTTTAAATGGATGTGACATACATATATCCCATTACTTACACATGGGAATATATGCCACATATTTGTATATAATATGGTAGGCATGTATGTTTGTATTATTATGTATATATTATGTATATTTCACATTTGTACATATATGTTCCACGTATAAATAATCACATGTGACATAAATGTTAAAAAATGTAATATTGTATAGGCTAGACATTAAGTTAATGTATGAAATTGTTCCAATTTCTAATAGGTTTCATATGTAGTTTGTACATGCATATATATTTTATCTCCATAAGTACACATACATTTCATACATGGCAGCAGTTCCCAACTATTGGGTCGTGGTCCAAAAGTGGGTCTCGGGCCCATTCTGAAGTGACTTGCGAACATGTCAGCTTTGTAAAAACACACTTTATATTGAAGTACAGTGAGTTTCTGGCACAGAGCTTTTGATTTGCTGTTTCCTGCTGTAGAGTGAGCGACTAAAGGACAGCTACTTGACAGAGACAGAAAACTAGCTCAATAGCATGGCCAAACTCAAGTTTGATGCTGAATATATTAAACTGTGTGGACCATAAGTTAATGACTTAGAAGAAATCTGGACCCTGTGGCTGGACCAGCTGGGAACCACAGATATATATGGTATTCAATACATGTACATATATTAAATTTCCATATGTGAAAAGTGGCTGTTGTAAACTCAGCTCTGAAAGAACAGTCTGTAAATTTTCAAGATGGAAATCTACCTTTTTTAACTCAAAAAAGAAAGGTATGGTGCACAGTTGTTAAAATATTATGGGCTGACCATGGACAAGTACCTTAGTGTACACATCATTTCATGCACATCAACTACATTTGTTTTTGTAACACAGCTGCAGCTTGAGCGCAAACACAGGGTGGCTAAACCAACCGTCCATAACATAATATTAAAAGAGGCACAACATGTCTTACATGACAGAAATAGTTGAGGATAGCAATTAACTATTAAAAAATGAAAAGCACAGACCCAAGTAACCATATAGTATAAAACAACACCCATATACTCTCTACCCTATGAAAGCTGATATACTGTTACTAATGCTTACTGCTTATGTTCTGTTCACTTCTAATTCAATTTAGCTTGTTGCTCATTTTTGCTATTGTTCTCCATGTCTATAAAATGTTCTGTGAAATGTAAAATCCACTTAATAAAAACCTTAAATGAGACCAAGACAAAGAAACAGAGACAACAGGAAGAAGAGAGCGACAAAAAGAGGAAGGGAGAAAAAGAAAAGAAAGAAAGGAAAGGGGGAATGAAGGGAGGGAGGGGGATTGCACCAGTTATTTGAGGGAGGAATGCACAAGAGGTCACATTCTTCACTCCACTGCTGCGGCTTGCCCTGTATTCAACTCCCTCTCCCTCCTTTTTTCTCTGTGTAAAATAGGCAATATTACTCAACACACCTCTGGTGCAACAGATCACACACAAGTGATTCACTAGAAAACAGAGCAGACCAGCTCAAGAGGCAGAGGACTAAGAGGCTGTAAGCCAGGAATCTATTGATATGCTTATATTCATGATCAGATAAGTTACTAAATAATGGGCCCTTTTCATGAGCGGCATTTTGACATGTCACAGTAGACAGGACACAGGTGTGATTAATGAAATTAACAACAGCTGAATTCCATTTAGCTGCCAGGGTCCTGGTATTGTGCACACTGGCTCACTGTCATGGCTTACTAGGACGTTTGCATGAAACAGAGCCATTATTAACCTACTATGGCAAACCAAAATGTCTCCAGTGGACTACACCTAATAACAGATGGAACAAGACTTCTTTTTATCAATGTCAAATACTGCTATTAAGAAAACAGACATCTTGTATGCAAGCATCTTCCCATTCCAATCTTGGCCTACAATGTTCTAAAAACCTAACATGTTAAAATAAATCTAACACAATTCAACAGACATACTGATAATGTTTAACCTCCTCGTCTCAGACTGAGAGCTGGCTGAAAAATAGCTTAATTGTCATTAATCCAGGTCTAAAACCATCATTACTGTGTCTCCTCACTGTAAACCACTCCTGTATAGACAAAGACTATAATTAGACAGACAAAGTAGATTAATCTAGTTCTGGTTTGCTGTGGGAAATGCGTGGTCCTATGTGTCTTTGAGGAGAAGCGACTTGTGTCTATCATTCAGACTGCTAGGTCAGAGCTGGACATGACAAAATGTTGTGTATCTGCCATGCTTTTTTTTTTTACTTTTTTTGCCCCAGCACGTTAATATCCTGAATTGAGGCCTTGTGGATCTTGATTACAAGAGTGAAAAAGAGGGAACTTGTTGCACAGGCTACCTTGATTAATAAACACAGCTGTTTTGACTAGTCATCAGTTTAGGGTGGTAATAAAGTGGACTCCTTTCCAGGTGGACAAAACTTGATGAGAGGGGAAAACACTTACTAATTAGCAAGGTGTCATCCAGCAAGGGACAAATGTGTCTTTCTCTCTCACACACTCACAAACACACACACACACACTTTTTCTGACACACTAAGACATCCTTGCTAGAATTTGCAGGCAAACTTTTCAACTTGTCATAACAAAAGACAAACCAAGGTATAAGTATCGAACCCAGGTTAAAGGGACAGTTCATCTCAGAATCAAAAATGCATATTTTGCCTCTTACTTGTAGTGCTGTCTATCAGTCTAGATTGTTTTAATGTGAGTTGCCGAGTGTTGGAGATCGAAGCTGTAAAGATGTCGGCCTTCTCTTGAATGTAATGGAACACGATGGCACTCGGCTTATGGTGCACAAAACATCAAAAGAATACATTTGAAAAATTCAACAGCAATGCCAGAAATCATGGCCTAGTTACTCAAGATAATCCACAGAGCTTGTGAGCAGTTTCATGTAGGAACTATAAATAATAGTATAATCGCACAAAAAGAAGCGTGCATCTACTGCTAGTTCAGCTCGCACTACTGAGCTAGCTAACGTTACACCTCAGCTTAAGAGGACGCCATTAATGTCATAAGCCCTAGCTTCTCCTCCATGAATGTGCTCACAAGTAATCAGGTCAAGATTTCTGGAAAGAGACATTGCTGTTGAGTTTTTCAGATGTATTTTTTAGCACTTTGAGCACCATAAGCCAAGTGCCATCTAGTTCCATTATATTCAAGAGAAGCCAGACATCTCTATAGCCAATATCTCCAAAACTTGGAAACTCCCACCAAAACAATCTAGATCTTTAAGTAGCACTTTTGGTAAGAGGAAAAATATGTAGTTTTGATTTTAAGGAGAACTGTCTCTTTAAGTAGTAAACAGATTAGGTCAGGGAGACAGCCTTTTACTTGAGAGTTGCACATGGTCTGTCTGTGTGTGTGTGTGTGTGTGTGTGTGTGTGTGTGTGTGTGTATGTGTGTCTGAGAGTGTGTGTGTGTGCCCATTAGACTGTAGACATGGCCAGCCACGGCGAAGGACAAGCCACCAGGGGCCTAACAGCTGGCCTGAATGAGCATTACTATGAGGCGCCTGCTGCGTGGGTATGTACGTGGGTGTGCACGCATGCACCTACACTCACACATACACAGACACAGACCCCCTCCTCCTGTCCTCAGAACCCACAGGGATCATGGGAGGAGATTTGGTGTATAGACTGTATAGATTCCTTGAGTTCCAGCCAAGAAAGAGCCAGACGGGCTAAAAGAGAAATGGATTCACTTACTGCGTAAACGCTGAATGCAGCTGCTGCAGGAAAAACGCACACACACACACACACACAAACACACGCACGCGCACACACACACAAACACACACAGAAGTCAAATGATGTCACTGAAAGGCTACATGAGGGGATGAGTTAGACTGTCT
>JAPZEB010000011.1:15820953-15832175 GCA_029783705.1 Chaetodon striatus | reverse complement strand
CTGACTGAAGCGAAGCTTATTTTAACACTGATCATGGTTAGACCATCTTTGTTGTAATTACTCTAATTCAATTAAATTACTTTTTAACTTTCATGGTCGAAAATGGCACTGATGTGGGGCAAGGACAAGCTGCAGCCAAAAGCATTCAGATATAGTAATGGATGACAACTAAACTGTAAAAAAGATATAAAGTGATATAAGTGGCTGATCATCAGCAATGACCACAGCTGAACACATGTTGTCAATCCAAGATCTATTTTTGTATCTTTAAGTAAACATTATGCACAAGAGACATTTAGACTACAAAGAAGTGATCGAGTATGCCCTTCTGTTGTGCTCAGACCTGTTTCTTAAACAGGCCTGGTAACCTACTGCAGCTTGTAATCTAGTCCATGATTCATCGACTTTCATGGTCAACTTGGGGAGATACTCAGTTATCTAAACCACACACAGAGAAAAAAAACCCTGGAAATACAGTGCGTGAGTTATGGTTCCACAAATTTACTACCCCGCTCGATCCCTAAGATCTGTGCTAGCTAGCCAGTGAGATCATACCTCCCCACTGTACAGTACACAGAGGTGCCAAGAGCAGAGACAGGTCTTTGCTTGCCCTTCACTGCCTCCGTCTCACTCACAGGCAGCTGCATGCAGAGGTCTCAACCTGCCTGCTGAGAAGCAGCATGGTGCTGGCTAGCCTAGTGTTAACTAGCCGGGACTCACCAGGAAGAAGAAAAAAAAAAACATAGATGTAAAATCATGTGTTGATATTGCTCTCATCTTGCACTATGACTCACATCCCCTCTCACAGTCTAACCTGCTCATCACAGGAGGAAAGGGGCAGAGAAGGAAAACAAGTCACTGACCCTTTGCCAAATTCAATCCATTTACCGGCAAAGGCTTTCATTCTGTTTTTCTGACCTTCCCTGTCCTGTCCCCCTCTGTGTTATGCAAGACTTAGAGAGTCAGTGGAAAGTATTCCTGCCAAGGCATTCGCAGCCCTACAGACACATTTGGTAAACTTATCAGTTAGCTGGATGCATGGCATGCATCCGGTTCAATGGCAAGTGATCATTTTAAAACGCCAGAACAGTTTAGCTCAGTCTCTCAACTGATGCATTCATTTTCCTGAACTGGTGGCAATTTTAAATGAGAAATTGTCCTGCATTTATTGATACATTTTCTGTTTACCTCACCAATACTTTTTCCACTTATGTCCTGAGATAAAAAAGTTAAGATCCACCTCTAGATTTTGTCATTTTATTGCACTCACCTCCCACTGTGTCAAAATCAAAGCTGAAGCAGTTCATTAAAAGACAAAGCCAAACAAAAAACATCTATTAAGTTTTTTGTTTTGATTTATGATAGAGATTAGAACAAACCTCCCTGCACCTTGGTTATACTGTGTTGTGCTGTTCTTGGCAATATATTAAGACATAAACCACCATGAAGGCACTTTCATAAGCCAAAACTAGTAAATAACAAACCATTGACTCTAAAAACAAAAGTGAAGTAACCGATGATGTCACCACTGGTTTCTATGGGTCATGATTGAGGCTACATAATTCTGCTGTCTGCCATGCTTTCTGCTTGCTGTGACACTTGCTTTACAATTTGTTATTTGATGGGGCATTAAAAAGAACAAAAGCCTGTGTCCAGGAAGGTAAACAAGGAAACAGACGCACTGCTTTATAGAGTCATAGACTGAAAAATACACAAGCCAGAAAAGAAACATCACTAGGTAAGACATCTACTATCTCAAGTGTGATATAGTGAATGCTGGGTCATTGCTTTGCAAAGCAGGGTGAGGCCCTGTGCCAGCAGCATGCTGGGCTTCCCCAGAGGCAACAGAGGCTCCTGAGGAGTGCAGCATGGGCGGAATTAGCTCATTCAGACAGGGACATATTGCAGGGCTGCAATGTCTCTCCAAAGTAATTTGAACCCACTATACAGGGCAAATAATTCTAGAAATTCACCAGCTTCTCAGTTGGGATTATTTGCTGCTTTTCTGTGACTTATACAATAATAAACGGAATATTCTCTTCCTTTGGGCTGTTGGTTAGACAGAAAAATAATCTGAAGATGTCCTCTTGAGCTCTTGGAACTATTTATGGGCAATTTTTCTGACATTTTATTGACAAGACAACAAATTGATTTATTTGGAAAACAAGCTGCAGATAAATCAATAATGCAAATAATGGGTAATTATATGTTCACTGCCATATCCAGAATATCTTATACCACTCTGTAGCACACACTACACATGTACAAACACAGGAGGAGGCACTGTTGAGCTCTGCCACCTTACACATTACTACAGGTATTCTTTAATGATTGTTTTTTACTTAGCAGATTTACAGGGGCAAGGGTAAGAACGGGACCAGACTTATCTTTTATTATGCGCCCTTTGCTTAAAGCTGTCCTACAGCATCCTCTGTCTATATCGTTAGCCACACAGTGAACAGCCTGAGTGCACTTTCCCCCACAATACTGTTGTGACTGTCTGTGATGGGAAGTTGTGAGCAGTTCATACATCTTTACCCAGTGGACAGTATTACCATAATGTTACATTAGTTTAACTACAATGCTTATGACCTCTCTGCATTATAACAAGCTTCTGTTTGTTAAATAGATCCAAAGAAGGCTGGCAGTAGAATCAGATGTCAGAAATACAGAAAGAAATGTTATGGGGTGTAGTGGGTGTTGTTCATTTCTGTCTAATGACCAGATGGCTGAGAAATCCGCGACCACAGGAGCAATAGCCTAGGCTAACATATATGCATCAATATCAATACCAGTGTGTAATTTAAACCACCATATGATTAATTTTTTTTAAAAAAAATCCCTTTACAACCATAAGGAATATCTCAAATCTCCACAACCTGTTCGGTATCTTATAATGGAATTTTAAATTTTACATTGACAAAAATATTTCTCAGACCACATTAGTGAGGAATTTCTTATATCCACAACTTTCCTTTCCTATCTACAGCATATTGTCTGTAATGTCAGTGGAATTTTGGAAATAATAAAATTCTAACATTTTACTCTCAATGTACATAAAACAGATAATATAAGTTCTGAATATACAAACAAAAAGCTTTTTCAAACTTTTTAAAATATATTTGGTGGCAAGAGCATGCTGCTCTCATATCGTCATAAAAGCTTAAATAAACAATACACTATATTAATAAATGTTAAGATAGCTGCATCAGCAGCTAGATACTGTCAGCAAAGCTGTAAACAAACAAATGGTAAAGTGTACTCAAAAGTCAACAGAAAAAAAGTCCAACACAAAAGCAACTTCTGTTAACATCTACTGTTATAACATCAAATATAAAATCAAAGGCAGATAGTATTTATATCAACATCCTTTTTTTAAATAACAGGCTTAACAGAAGTATAGAGTCAGTGTTTAGTTACTTTGAACTGGTGCCAGAAACTAGTAAGTCTGTCAGTGCGTCAGTATGTTCAAAACATTTCAAACAATGTGACAGTGGATGTACCAGTGTAGAACGCTGTTACAGAGTCTGTATGACCCTCACTGCACCATCACGTTGAGTGTAACTCATTTGTTTATCAGTTTACTATGCCAGAGATACCAAGTGCGCCAATGTAGCACTATAGCAGGTTGCTGTTTACCACTCATTATATGCTTGATTAAAGGCCACCTTGCTTGCAGCAGTAAGTCATATGTTGTTGTGCAGCATTACAAAACTCAACGCACTCTGTAATGGTCAAGTGACAGACAACCAATCACACAGCTAATGGTATAGATTCACTACACCACCTCTAGGCTCACTCTGTGTCAAATTTTATGGCAAACTGTTGTTTGATGAGCTGCTTGAATTATTGATGTGTGGTAAGTTTAATTGTAGGCAGTTAAAATGTATTATTGCATGCTGTGAAATGAACGCCACTTTCTCTCGTTTAGGTTATGCAAGAAAGTCTTATAGTCATCTGGCAAGCTGCATTCTCGATGATGCAACCTCAGTTGTGTTGAGGCTATATGTAAACTGTTGCCATTTCTAATTACACATCGTAACATCTTCTGCATCTTGGATTCTGGTGTTTTCACAACAGTGAATAACATTCACTTTGTTCCCTATACATTCTGTGGTCAAGCCAGTCTACTTGTTTTCACTATGTAATTTGCTTTGTTGAAAAGTAATGCTGCACACAGACTGGAAGAGGGTGTCTCAACATTTGATCGCTGGCATGTGGGGGAACATGATGCTCGAAAGGATGCCATGCTTATCCCTGACATTCTCATTAAACAAACAAATTACGGCATTTGGCAAACTGTTGACATTTTGATGAATTTGCTGTCAAATGAAAAGTCGCCTTAGTGGAAATATTTTTCTTACCGTGCACAGCAAAAACGTTACAGGGTTGGGTCCCATGGCGTGACTACTCTCTCTTCCCACCTTTGATGAAGGCCGGCAGACTAGGTCTCCTCTGGTCCCCTACAAACTTCCCCGGCTGCTGCCCCATAAGGGCAGGGTGCCAGGCCGCAGCCCGGACTCTCCAAGCTGAACTCAGTTGCTCACCGTCCAACAGCCAGCCACCAGGCCAGGAGGGGATCGGGAGAAGACAGGAACCCCTTTGCCTGGTTCAGCCTGTCCTCTCCTGGAGTATGGGTGATACAGGTCACCTATGCAGATCCGTGTTACTCCAGTATGTCTCTGTTTATCATGCATTAATGGATCCTGAGTGTTTCAGAGGTCAAAGAAAGGAATTTCAAAGTAATCTAGAGGGGGGGAAACAAACAAGAAGCATTGATGATTTAATCATGAGTGATATGATTGTTTCAAAAGGGGGAAAAAGGATTAAAACAGCTTTAAAACTATGCGAATGATCTTGAAATTTAAACTGCAAACACCCTCACCCTAGTGTAGCAGAAGATTAAGCATGTGCATCCAAGTAAATTTCTTTAATCAGTTTTAATGCCAAATAATTGACTTTATGCTACACTTGCTAAAAGTATGGTCTTGTTTGATGGTTAACAGTCCTAGACCTACTTTACCTGTGCTTCCTTCTGTATACAACCCCATTTCCTTGTTATATCCAGGATGTACACCCATTGGCTTTCCTCTCTCTAATGCCAATCAAGCTAGCCTGCAGGCTACACACATGACTATCAGGAAATTTAGTGCTCAATACATAAATAATCATCAAAACATCTAGGACACACAAAATTGCACAACAAAGAGATCACTGAACTGCAGCAGAGTATTAATTAGTGTTGTGCTATTGTCTCTGTGCAACTTTTTTTTACATCAGCAATGTCAAAAACATCAAATCACAGCCATATGCTATAAGTGAAAATAACAGACTTCTATCTCATAACGCAAACTTTCACTGTAACAGTTAGTTACAAACTTATGGGGTTATAAAAGTGAATGGAAACTTACATAGCAACATTTATTTAGTTGGTTAGCTGGCGACCTCAAGCTAATGTTGAAGGTAGCCATGGAGGCTAACTAACGTTAGCTGGTGGTATGCAGCGCCAGACCCTTAAATGCACATCGAGCACTCAACAGTTGGTTCTTCCTGGGTCGCTGTTAACACGCTGGGTATAAACGTCGGACAAGTGCACTCAAACGTCCCCAAAAAACACCACAATTCAATGCTTTGCAGCTGGTCTCCCCAAAGCCAGAGTGTTGAGTTTGTTTCAAACTTCCGTGTCCAGTCTTCTTCGGAGTTTCTTCCCCCTGTGGTACCCGACTACAGAAGACACTTCAATCAAGGAGGTGAAGAGAAATCGAGGAAACTCAGCCGGCCAGAGACCGACGACTCTTTCTGCAAGCCCTTCCCTCTGTTTACACTCGCCGAGCTCTTCGTTGCCGTCCCCTCGGTTCGCGTACTTATTCATCGCTCTCACGTGAAAATCTCAGCAATAAACTTTGGCCGAGGAGTAGTTGTGTCGCTGGTGCCGCCATACTTCCATAAGCAAGGTGGTTTACAGAAATATGTGGGTGGGGCGACGTGTGACGTAGCGTGCGTGCGTGGGCTAGTACAGGGGACCAGAGCAAAGGTTTTATTATGCTGGAGTGCAGGAGGACACAGCACCTCCAACTCCACTGACAAGGCATATTCAGAGAGTATAAACTGAAGTAAAACCTGCTTTCTAACCATTTTTAATTGATTTAATGTACTTGCTTCAAAGGTATGTCAGTTACAAGATGAAATCCTGAAATGCTATGTGATGCTGACAATGTAAAGTACCCTGTGTATTTTCCCTGGGCTATTGATAACAAACCAAAATAAAATGTTGTGCTCTTGTTGGGCTCATCACTTTCACCAGCTCAGTTAATCCACCTTTTAATAGTAAAAAGTCAGTACTGACACTCTTATTTAACATTTTATTAAGATTTAAAGGGACAGTTCACCTCAAACTTAAAAATACATATCTCTCCTCTTACCTTTGATGCTGTTTATCAATCTAGATTGCTTTGCAGTGAAATGCCTTGTGTTTGAAATCTAAGCAATAGTACTGTCTTCCTTCTCTCCAGCATAATGGAACTAGATGGCACTTGGCTTGTGGTGCGCAAAGAACCAAAAACATACATTTGAAAAACTAAACTACACCCACCAACTGGATCACTGCGCAGAAAGAGACATGCATCTACTGCTAACTCACCTAGTACCACTGAGCTAGCTAATGTTTCGGCTCAGCTGAGGAGGATGCCATGAATGTTTATATCTCGCACTCTTACGAGCCTCTCATCCATAATTAGATGTATGTGTCCTGCTGTGTGACGATGTCTCCAGTCTAATGGGCACACAGACACACACACACACAAAGACCCTGCAACTCTCAAGTAAAAGGACAACTCCTTTACTTAATCTGCTTAATACTTAAAGGGACAGTTCTCCTCAAAATCAAAACTACATGTTATTCCGTTTACCTATAGTGCTACTTTAAAATCTAGATTGTTTTGGTGTGAGTTGTCAAGTTTTGAAGATATTGGCCGTAGAGATGTCTGGCTTCTCTTGAATATAATGGAACTAGATGGCACTTGGCTCATGGTGCTCAAAATGCAAAAAAAATACATCTGAAAAAATAAACAGTGATGTCTCTTTCCAAAAATCATGACCCAGTTACTACAAACCTTGTTGTGAGCAATTTCATGTAGAAGCTATTTTCTTTCTACCAAACAACACAGGGCATTGCATCACCACAAGGAGGGAAGTGTGCATCTACTCATGGAGGAGAAGCTAGTCCTTATAATAGCATGAGATGTAAACATTAACAGCTTCCTCAAACCGGGCAAAGGTTTGAGTAACCAGGTCACGATTTCTTGAAAGATACATCACTGTTGAGTTTTCAAATATATTTTTTTGGCGCTTTGAGCACAACAAGCTGAGTGCCATCTAGTAACATCATATTTGAGAGAAGGCAGACATCTCAATGGCCAATATCTCCAACACTCTTCAATTCACACCAAAACAATCTAAACTGATAAACAGCACTACAGGTAAATGGAAAAATCCATATTTTTGATTGTGGGGTGAACTGTCCCTTTAAGTCTCCAAACTTGTTTTCCTTTCTGTTTCGTCATTCTTCAACAAAACACACCACACTGAGAAGTACTGGATATTTATAGAAAATGTATTTCATACAACAGTTTTTTTTGTATATAACCGCACATATCAAAAGTGTTCCACTAAACCTCTGTAAAATGTAAGAACAGCATCTCTTGTGATTTCTGAATGCTGCAGACTCATTTGCATCAGCAGTCAAACAATCATAAGCAGTTTTGTTACATCAAATACACTTGAAGCTGGTTAACTGTACAACAGAACTGTTAGAAAAGGAGGGGTTGTTTGGAAAAAAAACAAAAAAAACACCAGTTTAGTCCTTGGACAGGCGATCGGTTCCTGATGTAGCTGCTTGATGTGATCTTGTGTTTGTGACAATGTCACAGTTAGGATTTGTGCACTTTAACCTTCCTGTTCAAGCAGCTTCTGTTGTGTCAACATCACAATCTCCTCCATCACCTCTGGCTTCAAGATGTCCTTGACCTACAGAGACATAAAGCAGAGAATTATAGATCAATTACACTTAGAAAAACATATGGATCCTGGTGAATACTATTTACATAGCACAGCCTTTATTAACAAAATGTATTGCATTAATAGTAAGCATATTTTGGGGGTTTTTTGTTACTGAGAAAAAAAATCTAAAACAGCCTTTAGGAATTACATCTTCTTCAGTGTACTATGGGTTGCAGCTTAAGATGAGACTGCTCATGAACCCATAAAACAACTGTGCAGATGTGTTTACAACATTATGGTGATAGCATATTTGCTAACAAACTGATATTATATAAGTGCAATATTTACGAGAAGCATTAGTGAATAAGTCATCAGTTCCCCACCCAAAAGAGCAATGAATGCAACCACATCGTTAGAACAGCAGAGTCAAAGTTGAGATCTGCAATCAATTGTTGCAGTTAGTTTTCAATATGGCCACCAGATGGCACAATACACCTCAGAAAAAGTCAGTTTTTTGTAATATCTCATCATCATCAGATATCACGCACTGTTGAAAAGTGAAACAAGTGACAGTCATTAGAGTCTATTAATTTTTTTCTAATTGCCTCCTACCTGGTGTTGAACCGAAGATTCATAGCAATAGAGAACACTGGTGTCATACAAAAGGACCTTGTGTGCAGCCAAGGCCAGTAGGCAGTTTCTCAACCGTGAAATCACCTCTCGATCTGACAGACTAACAGGCTGAAGGGACAAAGACAAGACACAAACAAACAAACAAACAAACAAACAAACAATCATGCTCAATAAATATGTATGGAAAAACAATTTGGGTGCAGTAGATTAAAATTCACAGAAAACAAATGTCTCCTTTGTCTTGCAAGACCAGTTAAACTATTAACTTTGTCATTTAAATCTAAGTTTGTATTTAATGATTTAATGACAAGTAAAACTACAAAATACTGCTCTTTGTGCGTTCTTTTCCTACCTCCAGGCTGGTGTAGAAGCCCCCAGCCTCCACCTCCTGTTGTTCCGGTGTGGGATACAACCACACGAAGCCGTTATTCCCGAGGATGATGGATGCACCACATGGCAGGTTGTGGAAATGTGTTTTCTGCCTCTTGATCAGAGAAGGAGAAAGCTGTACCAGCACTCCTTGACCCAACTGAAGGTCCAAGAAAGTAGAAACAGGATATTAGATCAAATAGGGAAAGAGGAAAAAGTATTAACAGGGGAAAAAAAGTAAAACCACAGTTTGTAATGCAAAGATGTAATGCTACATATCAAGGTTAAAAGTCACTGTGGTATTCTGTCTTTGATATAGAAATGATTTATTACACTGCTTTAAGCCTTGCTTTAATTGTACAGGTCTTATTTTTATAATTCACTGTCTTCATCTGGCCGTTCACATTTGTTCTACCTCTTTACTTTAATTGTTGCATCTTCGAGTACAGAGGAGCCAGCATAACAAATGGAAGATCACTAATTAGTCACCCATTTGGCACTGATGTAGCATATTTAAACATTCATTATCGTCGCCAAATAAGAGTGTACCTAACTGCTGAGTGAATCATTTCCTGTTTACAGTAATGTCGTTTTTATTTTATTTTTTTTAAACTAATTTGTACTTAATTGTCTATTGTTTGTTACACTAGTGACAATGTTGAAAAAGAGAGATACAAAGAAGTGTCAGCATTCCCAAAATGTGCATATTTAGGGGGATTCCAAAGTTTGCAAGCCACATCTGTGATAGCACTGTCCACCCACAAGTGTGTCCTGGTCCTTTGTTTACATTCGGATTTGTTTTATTGAACCACAAACAGTGAGTCATAAAGTAAACTGAAGCATTATTTAGCGGTAGCATCACAGCTGTACTCTGCACTTGTCGTTGTGTACACTGGCACTGTTAACTTACTTTTCCATACTTTAAACTACGGGTGTGCAGGGATAGGGCTCCATCTGCAAACACAGACTGCACCTCTGCCTAAAAGCACAAGAAAAGAGCAACACGAGCATGATGAGAGAAGATAATAAGATGGAGCAGCCAATAAAGACAATATTAAACTGTGAGTTACACTGATGAGATCGCCCTCCTGCAGGTATTCTCTCATGGTGAGCTCATCTTCTGCTGACCGTCTCCTCTGAAAGAGAAAATCAAATGAACATTTTAAACAGTAAATTGAAGTTGGCCTTTAACAAACCTCCCTATGCAAACCCATTTCCTCATCCCTTAGGTAAATGCTAGTTCAGCTCACAGTGTAATACACAGAAAATTTCTCACAGTAAATCAAGTTTTCTAGTATCTCACCAGCTCTCCACCAGGCAGATTGACAGAGGACAACAAGAGGACAGAGTCCAGTCGGGAGTTGGTTTCCACCTTCCACCGTTTCTGTTGTACCTTTACATATAACAAAAAAAAAGAAAAAGAAAAACATATTGATAAAATGTCGTACTAGCCAAAGAGACAACAGCTTATTTAACCATTTATATTTAGGATGCATTTAAAATGTCAGACATCACACATAAGAAGAGATGTAGCAGCAGTGCCTTACCTCTGTGATTCTGCCAACCACCACATCTCCAACCTCACCATTAAACCTGCCATTCAACAACATACCACAGAATTATAATTACATAATTTCTGCAAAGCCAACAGTAGATAAAATGAACGAATCAACTCAGTACAACTAGCCCCACTTGACTTTTTGACTGTAAATATTTCACTTACCTGGTCTTAAGTGGTCTGACACAGATCAGCTTGTCTACTCTCTGAACCTCTCCAGCAACTGAAGCCGTCAGCTTTTCTTCATCAACATAGGTACCATGACCCCTGTGGAAATATGGTGTATATCAATGATAATGAGTAATACAGCCAAATAGAAACATGCTACAGAAAATGCTTGTTTATCTATGACAACCTAATAGTGACCACAGACAACATAGCCATAATTTAAATGGATCTAACTATGATTTTGTTCCTGTTCAGAGTCCCTGTCAGAATTTAACTTGCATTATACAGTATATTGTAAGTCAGCCTGAAGGATTTACACTAGGGTTGCAGCGATACACACGTTTTAAAATATACTGTGATTTAAAAGTTGAGGGTTATCATAACAAACTTTGCTTATCTGTGATATTTTAACTTTGTACACGTACTTCGATCAACAAAACGGTGGTTTCAAGTCTCAGTTACAGTAATAAAACGTTTGTTCAACCAATAATAACCC
>JAPZEB010000011.1:15771085-15781992 GCA_029783705.1 Chaetodon striatus | reverse complement strand
AGTTTCATAGGTTCGAAAATATTTCCTGTTTGTGTATTTGTGCCCAGGTAAATAATACTTACCTGTGTTTTTGCATTTCTCTGTAGGAGCAGAACATGACGGTGACAGGAGGTCTGGCTTGGTGGAAGGACTACGTGGTGGTGGCCTGCTACAATTTTACAGACCAGCAAGAGCAGGTGAGACTGAAGCACCACTTATTTACTTCACCATTGTCTCTTATAAATGCCCTTAGTTCTTCTTAGTCGTCATTATTCTAGTTGTGTGAAGTCTTGTATGACCTTTCCCTCTGTTCTCCCTCTGTTGACACTAGTTGAGGCTCTATCAACGCTCATCCAACCTGGACAACGCCTTTGCATCCGTCACTAAGCTGCACTCAGACACTCTGCTGCTCAACGTCTTCAGAGACATGGTCATTTTGTTCAGAGCTGACTGCTCCATCTGCCTGTATAGCATAGAGAGGAGGAGCGACAGGTGGGCTCCTGTGTGCACACATTACACCATCAGTCTTGACATAAGAACATAGCACTCAGTACTGTGTATCTGGCATTAATCTTTTCCTCAGGATAGTCTTACTGTGTTTACTCTGTAGGGCATTTTTATTGTCAGACCTTGTCTTGTAAGTTTTCTTTGTCTACGTAAAATGTGTTATTAAAATGTATAGCTTTTACTCTCTAAACCAGTCATTGCCAGCCTTTTTCATTTAGGGACCCCTTTGTTATTACTGAGTAAACTGACACTTCCTGATCAAGTGACGTATTTTATAGATATTTTATATTATATTTAATATATAAACACAACAGTACAGAACAACTGATAAACTGTACAGTTGCCCCAAATAGTGAACACGATAAACTGCAGGAAGGCCTCGTGACCCCTTGTAAAGCTTTGGTGACCCCTAGTGGGGGTAGAGACCCACAGGTTGGGAACCAGTGCTCTAAACCTTTACCCACTGCTTTGGCAAAAAAAAAATCAAATGAAGAATGGGCAAAATTCTCTGGCTGTACTGAATACCAGTCTCTACGTTCAGCACCCTTTCTTCCCTTCACACACTCCAGCACCAGGGAAATCTCTGGCACCAGCAGTCATAATAGTGTTAGGTAATGGTGTTACTCAGCCACATTTTCCCTTGGGAAAAAGAGACTTTAAGTCGACACTATTGACCTAAAGCCCATCACATGACAGAGCTGGGCCTCAGCAATACCTCTCTCATTTGAGAGTAGACATTGATTTTTATGAACAGTATTTGACCAGCCTCAGAAACTTTTATCTTTTTAAGAACTTTGAAGATTTTTGCTTACTCAAGTATTTTCAGTGACCTTTATTGTCAGTCAGGTACGTTGCATATATTGAATCAGGAACTCTACCTGAATAAAATATTTAAGTAAGCTACGTCAAGTTGTTTGCCAGCATTTTAAAACACTGACTACATAGATGTTCAAAGAAAACAAGAGCAGTCAAATATTGTCACCTCTCATACTGGGAATTTGTTCAAATACCTTGAAGTTAAAGTCCTCCAAGTCTTTGCCTTAGGGTTTTTTTCTTGATTAGTGTTCTTACTTGGAAGCCATGATACCAATTTTTAATATGTTTACCTATATTTGACAATATTTAAGGTATATTTTCAAAGTCAATAGCATTGCTGTGTAAATCTAGGGATATATTCAACCATGAGGCCCTGTATATAATTTACTACTCACTTATACTTCCTTATATATCTTACCGTGTTGAATTATGTTTGTTTTTTCAATTCTTGGAAAAAAGCTTACATTGCTAACAACCTATGACAGGAATATACACGCTTTGCCTCTGCCTGATCCTTTTCAGTCACTACTTAATACATAGACTGATGATTTTGTTTATATTATTTGTGTTTTTTATACTTATTGTATTATGTGTTATGAGTGATTAAAACACTACTGCTATACTATTCTATGTTGCAGTCCACACCCGACAGCCAGCGTTGAGTTGTTGCAGGAGGTGTCAATGTCTCGCTACATCCCTCACCCTGCCCTCGTGGTCTCCGTCACACTCACCTCTGTGCGCACAGAGACGGGCATCACATTGAAAGCCCCGCAGCAGGTAACACACACACCTATACACACTGAACTGTACCGTCTCTATAAGTGCGTGCGCATTCATGTTTGATGTGTGTGTGTGTCCATCTAAGGCCTGCATGGCAGAGAGCATCATGTTGAATCTGGCTGGCCAGTTGATCATGCTGCAGCGGGACCGTTCAGGACCGCAGGTACGAGAGAAGGAGACGCCTGCCAACAACAAAAAGCTGGTGAGTCTGAACAATAGGCAGTGCAGTGGTCTCAAGTTACACTTTTGTGTTGTGCACTAGTGCTTCAAGAACTTGTTTTTCCCCCCTGTGCTTTTGAAAAAACAAAATGCAGGAAAAAATTAGGAACTGATATTGAGTCTTTTTCAATTTTACAAATAATTTAAGTTGTGCAACGTTTAACACTGTATGTAGGTTGCCTATGTCACTTGCTTACAAATATCTAGTGACGGTTTTCTGTGCTCTATCACTGGTGCACTCAAGTGTTGATAGTAGTAGTTGATAGTTCGTGACCTTGATGCTGACCTGACGATCTTTAGTAAAGGTGCTGGTTTTATCCCATCTGTAGCCTCTTAGCTGTTAATAAATCATCTGTCTGACTTTAAAGCCGGTGGTGCTTAAACAGTAACCACAGATCAGTACTTTCTGAAAGACAGTGTGACTATTGGAGTTAGTTGTATTTTTAAAGGGATACTTTGCCAATTTTTAACCAGCTTTGTATCAAGACAATGTGGGTAGTATGTGTTGAAGGATTATGGTACTCTTCCCCCCATCGTACCAACAGCCAGATCTCCCTGCTTATCTCTCAGCTGAAATCTTCTGGATGACGTGAAATGCATCATCTAGTGGATTTTCGCAGGCTCTTTGCTCTATTGTCCTAAGTACAGGTTGTACGTCCCCATTGTCATAAGCCCACCTCTCCGAGAGATAGACCTGATCCTCTCTCTCTGTCTCAAACTCAGACCAAATTTTGATCAAACAGTAAACAGGGCAGCCCTAATAAAATATAAACCTAGATTCTGTTACTGCATTGTCTATTTCTTGCCTAAAATGTCCTCAGAAACATATTTTAGTGAACTGTTTAGCTATAATATGAGACTTCTTGAACAAGAAACAGGGCCCAAACCATTTCCAGTGTTGTGTAAGCAGAGGCAAAAAAAAAATTGAGATCAAGTTGGCAACAGTGCTGACAGAGCTAATGCTGTTAACAAGGGGGAACTGGAGGGTGGGCGCTAAGCTTTCACAACACTGTCACCTCTATATCACTGTTAACCACTGTGTGCGCGCAATACCGCGAGGCAACGAAGAAGTATGGTTAAATACACACACAGAGGTAGCTGAAGTCCTTCTCTGGTCAGGACACCATTACTCCCTCGTACATTTACATAGCAAATAGTGGTTTGCTGCTATTTTACATTCAGAATATTAATAATAATATTAATGCTCTGAATGTCATACAGAACCTTGAGCATCTAAAGCAGTATGTTACATGTATGTTGTGTTACATTTTATCATTGAATCCCTGTAACACTTTTCCTGTCTCCCCTAGCTACCATTTTGTCCTCCAGTGGTGCTGGCACAGTGTGTGGAGAATGTGTGGACCACCTGTCGCTCCAATAGGAAGAAGCGCCACCTACTGGAGGCCCTGTGGTTGTCTTGCGGTGAGGCAGGCATGAAAGTCTGGCTGCCGCTGTTTCCCCGAGACCATCGCAAGCCACACTCCTTCCTCTCCAGACGCATCATGCTGCCCTTCCACATCAACATCTACCCTCTGGCCGTGCTGTTCGAGGATGCCCTGGTGCTGGGGGCAACCAATGAGACTGTGCTCTATGATGGGCTGCAGGGATCATCTGAGCCACTTGAGGCTCTGTTTCCCTTCTGCACCGTAGAGAGGACTTCCCAGATCTACCTCCATCACATCCTGAGGCAGCTGCTGGTTCGCAACCTGGGTGAACAGGTACACGAGGCTTCCTATCTCATCTCCTCAGCTGAGTCAATAAGTGGTGGTGATACTACCTCTGGTTGTTTGCACACATACAAAGTCCAATGTTTCTTCTCTATAATGTTCCCTCTGCCACAGGCTTTGATGCTGGCTCAGTCATGTGCCTCCCTCCCCTACTTCCCCCACGTCATGGAGCTGATGGTGCACGTTGTGCTGGAAGAAGAGGCAACATCGCGGGAGCCCATCCCCGACCCTCTGCTGCCCACTGTGGCTAAGTTCATCACAGAGTTCCCCCTCTTCCTCCAGACCATCGTCCACTGTGCCAGGAAGACGGAGTACGCCCTGTGGAACTACCTGTTTGCCGCTGTGGGAAACCCCAAAGATCTGTTTGAGGAGTGTCTCATGGCTCAAGACCTGGACACAGCAGCCTCCTATCTGATTATACTGCAGGTAGTGACACACATATTCAGTTAGCTTTCCATAGTGTAATGCAGGGGTTATCACACAGCACAAGACAGAAACATAAGTAATGTCTCAGTCATACTCCCACCGCAGATAAAATCATTGTGCATGCTGGCCCAAATCTGTTTAGGGTGTCATGATGTCACAAATGCTCACAGTCTCCATCTTTCTCCGTCTCTTCCATCTATCCATCTGTAAAGAATATGGAGGTTCCTGCAGTGAGCAGACAACACGCCACTTTACTCTTCAACACGGCGCTTGAGCAGGGCAAGTGGGACCTCTGTCGGCACATGATCCGATTCCTCAAAGCCATTGGCTCTGGGGAAATGGAGACTCCGCCCCCGACACCTACCACTCAGGTAAAGAACTTCAAATAATCTCTACAAATATACACCTCCTTTGCTCACCACTTTTCTTAGACTCTGTCTATAGATATCAGTTAAGAAAAGTTATCAGGTCTTCGGACAAATAAAGCAGGATTACATGTTCAGTGTTTTCCATTTCAGCAGATCAGGAACCCCATCATACATTGTTCTGACAAACATACTGTAAACATGTAATAGTAAACTGTGTATTTCAATCTTTAGGAACCCAGCTCAACTGGCGGTTTTGA
Organism: Chaetodon striatus; assembly: GCA_029783705.1. Taxonomy (NCBI): domain Eukaryota; kingdom Metazoa; phylum Chordata; class Actinopteri; order Chaetodontiformes; family Chaetodontidae; genus Chaetodon; species Chaetodon striatus. The sequence continues at coordinate 15,776,913 of JAPZEB010000011.1, read as the reverse complement.
GTTCTTCAGAAACCGAAGCATCAGTTTGTCGCAGTCGGCTGATGCCATCACTACGGGCAAGTTCAACCTGCAGAAGACCTTCAGTATGCCCTCTGGACCCTCTGCTAAAGGGTATGGACACATACACAGTGACGCAGAGTCCTGCAAGGGTCTGATTTTCAAGACCCACTCCAGAACCTGCACCGCACCCACACATATGACCAATTAGTTTTGCAACCGGACCCGACCATCAACATAAAATCCACAAATCCTGTTATAATCATGCTCTGTTCAAATAATTCTGTTTGGCACAATGTTAAAAATGACAATTTTGGACATTTCATAGATGTTGAACTAAGATTTGCAGATACAATTTAAGTCAATATTTTATGCTTATTCTCATAATATTGAGCAGCACAACTCCACAGTTAACTTGCCTGTTAGTAACTTACCTGATTGAAGTCGCTCTCATATTCCAGCTGGTGTAGAAGACAGAGCCAACACATTAAGTCAGCAGTCAGCAGATTAAATCATTATAACAATAAATTAAATGATTATTATTTTCATTGTATTTTAATATAGTTGTTATCCAACACTCACACTCTGACCCACGTTAAGAAAAATTAAGACAAAATACGCATGAATCACCTTCTTCACGGGTCACCCACCAGGTACCTACAGGTACCCAACCAAAAGCAGGACTTTACAGTGATTTAGATTTTAAGTACTGGTACTCTTGTGTCTTGTATTAATTGTTCTCACATCTAAATGTTTCCACATTTTCTCTCTCTTCCTCCCCTTCTCCATATGTTAATTCCTGTCAGTCGGGATGTGGAGTGCGCAGAGAACATGTATATCGACATGATGCTCTGGCGCCACGCTCGCCACCTCCTTGAGCAGGTACGCCTCCGCGACCTGGGATGCTTCTCTGCACAGCTGGGCTTCGAACTCATAGGCTGGTTGTGTCGCGAACGAAACCGCGTGGCCCGCGTTGAAGATTTTGTTTCTGCGTTGAAGAAACTCCACAAGGATTTTCTCTGGCCCTTCCCCGTTATTCCTGTGGGGAGCATCAGCTCGCCCCTGAAGAATGGGCGGTGTCGTACAGGTGAGTGACACAGGACTCGGCCAAAACAGGATCTGACCAGGAAAGGAATCTTGAGGGGTCTGTTTTTACAGAATTGCTGTTTTTTTTTTAACATTTCTTTTCAGCTTTGTTGTTACTTTTACACCTCAGAACAGTAATCCTTGAATTTAGACTGATTAGTGGCTGAAGCAAAAGATTAACACACTGATTTAGCGAGATAAATAGCACACAGGAAGGGATTAAGCTAAACGTGCTTTGAAAATTTTCAGTATCAGTAAGTACATTATTAACATCAACATGTCAACTGGGATTTCTCTATCCAATATTTCATGCTGTTGTTTTCTTGTCACTGTCAGTGCTGAGCACACGGCTGCTGAAGTCGCAGTCAGCCGACAGCCTGTTGAACAGCGACATGGACACAGCGCCCCCTCAGGCAGCTCCCACCAACCACACCTGGCTGGACGGGCTCGGGCAGAGGCCCAAAGACATGGACACGGCCTCGTCCGCTCACTCCAACCAACACTCACCACAGACACATGACGCATTCCTGTCCCTGCTCACCAACAAAGGTAATATGACTGGAACAATTCAACTACTACCACTCAAAAAAGGGACTCACTAGTAGTCACCAGCTTTTACATTCAATAACCTTCCCTCTCTTGTTCCTTTTTTCTCAACCCTCTAGTGGAAGAGTACAGCGTCGGCTCGGCCACAGACTTGACAGAGACCAGCTCAGTGGTGGATGGTGATTGGACGATGGTTGATGAAAACTCCTCCACTCTGAGCCTGAGCCAGGCCGAGCTGGAGCACATCTCCATGGAGCTGGCAAACAAAGGACCGCACAAGTCACAAGTGCAGCTCAGGTGAGACACCGTCACTAAACCTCACTTTGGTGATCCCGCTGCAGTTTGTTTTCGACTCAGTGTTAAACTAAAGCGGCTTTTCTGTCCTTCAGGTATCTCCTTCATGTGTTCATGGAGGCGGGCTGTCTCGAGTGGTGCGTAGTGATTGGTTTGATCCTTCGGGACACCAGTGTCATAAAGCAGGTGATCGGCTTCCTGGACAGCCCTGAAGTTCCCCAAGAAACTGTGCAGAGTGTTCGTAACGGCTTATTAGCTGTCGACGCATGGGTCTCCACTGACTGGTGAGTGTGGCTGAACATGTTGTGTGTGTTTTTATGTAATAAAATAGACATTTAGAATAGAACTCACTTTTTAAAGCAGTAGTTGGTAACTTTAATTAAAAAAAGAACTTAGTTATATTTGCTGAAACTGTCAGTGTATCCACACAGTAGTATATGAAACAAATAGTCTGGGTAAAAATCATGTTTCTCTGGCTCCTCATAGTGCTCCTAATGGCATTTACAAGAATCCAATAACGAAGACAACCAATCAGAGCCCAACGCAGCTGTTGTCGCAGCTGTGGTGGATTTTAGAAAGCACTAGGAGGAGGTAGAGTTACATGATTCTTTTTTTTTTTTCAGATTATATATCTAATCTACTACTGTCAGGACATGGAGACAATTACAGCAGTTATTTTTATGAAAATGACCAACTACAGCTTTAAATGCTGCAGTTTTTTTTAAAACTAAAATACTTGATATCCATTTTTTGATGTGGTGAATGCGTTGGGTGTTCTGGTAAAATGAAATAATGTATACTGGTGAAGAGCCCAGTTAAAACCTTTTCCTTTCCTCCGTCTCATCTTTTTCCAGCCTGGGATACAAACCCTTTCTCAACCTGATCCAGCCACAGCTGCAGCAGCTGATGGATTCAGCAGCTGAGCAGGTGCAGCCCGAGGCCTTCCAGCCGACCAGCCAGAGCTCCAAGCTCGGTGGCTCTGAAGGGCTGGGAGGTGCTACAGTACCACGTGCAGAGGACAGTAGAGGAGTAGCAGCTCCGCTGGGCCTGGCTCTGCCCTCTCTCGAACCTGCGGGGGGTTTTCCCCGTCCCCCCTCTGAGGACTGTCCTCCCGAACAGACAGAGGAGCAGGGGGATGAAGAGGGAGCCTACGACTGCACCTTGTCCTGAAGCCTGGAGCCTCCTCTGGACTCTGAACTGTGAACTCGAGGCAAATAGAGGAGGAGGCAGCAGCAGCAGCAGTGGCTGACTGGAAATTTATTTTTGTGTGTGTGCCTGTGTATGTGTTTGTGCATTGTTTAAGTGTTAAAAACTCAGAAATAAAATCTATATTTAAAAAAAAGGCAGTGATGACGTGTCAGTCTTGTGTTGACAGGTTGTTTCCGCAGAACCCAAGTGGCCGAAAAAAATCAGTCAATGCCTGTTTAAAGCCAGGCTTAACTTCGCCCTCTTGCATTCAACATACTAATAGAAACATTTGATTATTAATGGAGCTTGTATTATGTATTAAATTACATTTATCGATCATACAGCATGCTCAGACTGTATTCATCTGACATTTCTCAGAAGGACAGACAGACAGAAAAAATATGGTACCTCCTAACAAACACAGATACAAAGCAAAGATAACAGCTTTGAAGTCTATTCCACAAGAGAGCCTAGCATGATTAAAAATACCAACATTTCTACCAACAGCTCATGACTGCAAAACATTAGAGGAATTAAATACAATCTACGCAGTATGACTAAATCTGCACGGAAGTTTGTCCTAGTTGTTACAATTTCATGCTTTCATTGTTTTATCAAATTTTCCTAATTTATTTATTTCTCTAAGATGAAAGTCAAAACTCAATCAGCATTCATCTCATCTCCATCACAAGAGCAGCCAAAAACCACTGGGTGGTGGCACATCAATTGTGGATACAGAGTGAATGAAATGAAAAACATTTCAAACAGAAACGCCATCTGCCAAAAATCAGGGTTTAGAAAGTGCATTGTTGTGACACTGATGTAAATTATGTAGCGGCTCATGTCAGTACTTCTGGCTTCATAATTACGATCACAAAGGCGGTGTTTATTTACTGTTAATCCTGAAATCAACCTCACACATGATTGCACGAGCACACACACACTCAAACACGTCCACAGGTGAAATCAAAGTGTAGCTGGGAGAAAAGGAGTACTTCTGATTGCTGACAGCAAAATTGAATAATCAGAGAAGAAGAAGAGAAAATCACATCTTCCGCATGGCTTGGATGTGAAATAATGAAATCCACTTGACCTTCAATCTGTCTGGTGCCGTGAAGCCCTTCATCTCTGTCCATCAATCTCGCAGAGAGACGGAGAAATGGATTAACTTCACATTTCTTGTCAAGCACATGTTGCTGTGTGTTTCCACAGAAAGATGATCATCTGGCAAATAAATGAGTGTGGGTAAAGTCAGGGTTTGACACAGTGTCACAGCGAGATGGAGAGGTATCACACAAGTCCACATATGGCAAATGAATAGCAGCTTCCTCTGCAGGTTTGGTGCCTTTTGTCTTCGCAGTTTAAACCTACAAAGCGCACCATCACCCACTGGTTCAGTCTCATTATTACAGAGGCTAAAAGAGCTGCTTGTCCTCTCCAGCTACAGATTCAGCTGACCCAGCTTTGCAGATATTTGATATTTTTTCTGTCCTTTAGCCTTGTGCACCTGCCCTCGCTGATTCCTCTAACTCCTACTCATATTCCCTTCTACAAAACTCTCCCTCACCCTAAGATCTGAAATCAAACAACGTATCCACGCTCTCAGCGAGGCATCCACGCTACGCTGACACACGCTCACCTCTCCCCTGTTTATCATTAATTAATATGATTTGTTCTCCCACCTGTTCTCATCATTTCCATTATTCAAACACTCTTCGGAGCATCCCTCAGCAAATAGCGCGACTGTTGTTTGTTGTTTTGACTCTGAGCTCGAACTAAAATGAACTTTGTTTCCTCACTGAAGAGTTCCATCTGTCACCTATCTCACTTCAACGAGTCTAAAAAGAGCTTTTCATCTGAATGGCAGATGAAAGTCGCGTTGAAAAGGGAATCCACATATACTAAACTTCAAAAACGCACATGCACGCACCGTCATGTTCAAAAATGAGACGTCTGACTTCTCCCAGCCCTTCCTAAAATAAAGGGCATGCTTGCATCAGTGAGGAGCGCGCGGTAAACGTGACGATACAGACGTCGGCCGTGCGACTGTGGAGAATCAGATAAAAGGTTTTCAGGATATTCAAAGCAAACGCTAATCAGAATATGCTAATCAGGGTGCTGTTTTTGTTGTCCTTTGTCGCAACACAACCCTGGTACAATCTGTTTGACAAGACGCTTTGATAATGAAATTGAGATGAACACAGAAGACTGCAAATGAAATCAGACCTCTATTCTTTAACTAAGGTCTCCTGATGAGGGAAGACAGAAGGCGAGGGAGGGGAGTGACGAAAGCAAACAGAAAAACACACACACACTGCTCACGAGGCGCAGCACTCAAGCAGAATGAGTGAAACACAGTAAAAACAGATAGTGACAACAACATAATAAGCACATAGTGACAGTTCTTGGAAACATGACTGGATCTGTGAAATCTCTTTAGAAATGTTGGAGGAAACATTGCATCACTGCTGTTAATTGAAATGACTGAGAGAACATAAACCAAAAATTCCCTGGTTGCAGACTCTCAAGTAAAAATAATAATTATTATTATTATTAGCATTTCAAGGATGCTATGTCATCAAAACCTGCCTAAGGATTGCTCCAATGTCAAGGATCCTTCAAAGGACTGAGTCCTACTTTCAGAGAAATTTCAAGGACGCACATATATATCCTCAGCAGGTATAAAGTACCCACAATTCTTTGCACACAATTTGCTG
>JAPZEB010000011.1:15738004-15770985 GCA_029783705.1 Chaetodon striatus | reverse complement strand
TGTATGTGTGTGTGTGTGTGTGTGTGTGTGTGTGTGTGTGTGTGTGTGTGCACAGAAAGTACCTCTCCTGCAGGTTCTTGCTTCAGTCAGTATTATCCACTCTTCAGATTGACCCTTTGTGTCCATTAGAACCCCTGTGGATACCGAGCTAATAACAGAGCGACAGACAGCCCGGCTGGCACAAAGACACCACAGCACAACCAGAGATAGGGTTCAGTCTGATGGTTCCCCTCTAACAGGCCTCATTTTACCAAAATGTGCTGTTAGACAAAAGGCCACCAATGTCAGTTTGTGCGTTTATACATCAGGTTGTGGTGTTTGGAAGCTGTAGACCAGCACAGGAAAGCACCAGTCTTTTTTTTTTTAATTATTATTCCAAGACAGATGTTTTGTGTGCGTAACTTTTCTTTGGCACTCGTTCAAGTGCAACCTGGAGACTTAGAAATTAAAAGAGCTCCATTGTTTCCTTTGGTTTAATGCAAACAGTGCAAGAATCAGTTCAAAGACAAAAAAAAAACCTGAGTGTATTTGCATCATGCTACATTGCTAAGCAAAATGTAGAACAAAGCTCTTGTCATGAACCATTAACAGGATGCACTGAAGTGTGTCTGAGCCTACAGTACAGCGTGCAGTTCTGTTTGTGTGCACAAGAGGTGTTTCATACTTTCATACCTCATATGATTTAAAAATATTTTGTGATACCTTTTTTCAATAATGTAACAGTGTACAAGATAACATTATTTTTCTATCAATTACACCTTGTCCCTCCCTGTAAAAAAAAAAAAAAACAAAAAAAAAAAACTCATGGTATGAATTCTATGTAATTCTTGAGAAGTGACGACCTTAAGATTTCTAAGAAAGTGATCTCTGAGAAGAATCCACTGTTGCGAGTGCAAACTAGTTTTTTACCACTGATCAGTACCTCTGTTCAGTTTTTTTTTTCCATGCACCAACGCCCTGACTTTGTTAGTCCATGCCCAGAAGTGTCTGAGCCAGAATCAGCCCGTCTGATCGTCTTCACCCGATCCGGACTTTAGACAACAAGCAGATCAGTGTTGCGCCTTCACTCGGTGAGCAGATTTGAGGCTGTAGTGTAAAAACCAAATCATGTGATGCTTTATCCAGCTTTTAAACACACTTTTGCTTTTCAGTCTCCATCTTGGGAGATTCAAAATGTGTTTCCTATCATCAGCGAGGCAGTTTGTTAATACTGTGTTATTAAAGCCATCCTATTCTGTAGATTTTGTACCTATCCCTTGTTGAAAGAGCATCATCCGATTTCCCTCATCGGTAGTGTTAACAGTGACACGTCGGCATCATTTTTAAAGTGTGGATGCGATGGTTGTGTATTGGAAGAGTTGTTGTGTAGTTTGACCCTCATTCTCTGATAAGGACTTAATATTTCATCCAGTCCAATATGCATATCACATCCCTGAACCACTTGAGACAAGTAGATTAGCGAGCTTCTGTGTGGATTTATGAGTGTGTGTACCACATCGTATTGAGAACGTGTTGACATGTTTGGTGACTTTCATCGCATGCAAATTGATTTTATCGTATTAGTCCTGATCATTATTATTATTTATTGGCATCATAGCTGAGTGGTAATTACTGAATTGATGCTCGGTTGGTTTTTATGAATGATAGTAAACTTTTCCCCCTTTTAGTTAAAGGTCCAGTGTTTAGGATTTAGGGGGATATATTGGCATAACTGGTATATAATATTCATAACTGTTTTCTTTAGTGTATAATCACCTGAAACTAAGAACTGTTGTGTTTTCGTTACCCTGAATGAGCCCTTTATATCTATATACAGAGCGGGTCCTCTTCTACAGAGTGTTGTTCTACAGTAGCCCAGAACAAACAAACCAAACAGTGGCTCTAGATAGGGCCGTTATTTTCGCGTCATAGCTCTACACGCTTAGCACATGGGAGACGTTTCAGTTGGGTGCAATGTTGCGATCTTACTGCTAGATGCCACTAAATCCTACACACTAGACCTTTAATCAAAGTCGTGTATTGGCTTCTACCACAAGCACTAAAAGGTTCATCACAGATTTGTCAGTATTATTTTGTGCAATGTATTGAAATGTTACTCAGCTTTATTTTTTTATGTTCACCACTTCTTTTCCCCAGCTGTTTGCTTTTACTTTTCACGACAGACCAAATCCTGTTTTATAGATACATTTTTGCTCTCTTGTCGGTGAGTGCAAGACGAGTCGGGTGTGGTGTCTCTTGGAGTTTCCTTTCTTCGGTGGTTTCTGTTTTATGAACTGCCTGTATTGTTAGAACACTCACTTTTCACGAAAGGGCAAAATGATGTACTGTCGTCACTCAATTTAAATCCCGTTGCACCCTCGTTCCAGCGGGCCCGCCTCCACTCTGAACAAGCCTACAGCCACACTACGCTGCTCCGCTGTAAGCTTTACTTGACTTGAAAACGGTAACATGACGAACCAAAGACTTTACGTCCAGAGGCCTTCTGTTTTAACTGGTTGCTTCGATTGAGCGCTTGATTCATTATGCAGAGGAGGGAAAAAAACAAACTCACACACACCCTTACCCCGTCCCTCTCATCTGAAACATAACCATTGATGCTCAAAACTAATGCTGACGGCATACGAGACAATTTCCTACGGAAATGAATATTGCAGATCTTTTCTGGTTTCTTTCTCTGCGGGCGAGGAGCAGTCGGTCAGGTGTGTCTCGTGGTACTCGGGTGTCACGTTCACTCAGAGGTGGACAGCGCTCCCTCCCTCCTGTGTACAGTTTAAAAGTTTTGCCTGCTTCTTGACTCAGAGTATTATTTCTGGGGCGGCAGTAGCAAACATCCTCAATGCAGTGTAAAGATACTCTCTTGTACATTTGCCTTTTCTACTCATGTTTGGTTTTCTACTTCATTTTTTTCCTTGTACATAAAGACCAATAAATTATTTTTAAAAATGTCTTGTCTGCCTGTGTTTCTAATTATAATCTAATCCACTGTTTGTGTGTACATGTAGTGAATGCAACACAACCAACAACATAATGAGCATTTTTAATTGCTGTACAAGTGCTAATTTAATTCAAGCTTTTTGCATAATGTAAAATCATCCCGTCCATTCAATAGATGGATACCCTGTAAGCAGATCAATCCCACTAATCCCAACAGTCATATCAATCACTTAATTCCAACAGACAGACAAATATGCAATTTTTTAAAAAAGCAAAACAGCAGTTCAAGGAGTTAAAGTGTCAAATCAATCACAAAAGAAAAACAATGATCAGTTATTTAAAAAAAACCTCTTAATTTAACTTTCAGAACAAAAACTGAACAGTTAGAGAAATACGCATGGGTGAAAAGTCAAGATGTTGGACAAAAAAAACACAGTTCAGGTAACTATAACAAAACCGTTAACAAATTAAACATCTTTTTAAAAAATAAAGGACATCCTCCAACAACAGGCATTAAGACATTTCAATGTGTATCCCAGAATAGATTTCAGTTAAACTGCTTATTCCTGGAGCTGATATGAACATCTGTGTGAGTGACTGATTTATTTTCCTTGACTGACAAGTGATGAAGATAAAGCTACGTCCAAGTGTGAGTTTACACTGAACAACAAAAAAACACGCTGCGCAGTGCATGGTCAGCCTTTCAGTCTCAACCATGTTACATTAATACATTAGATTCTGTCACAAACAACTTGATTTCATGTTTTTCTAAAAGGAGTTTGTTTTTTCTACGTTGAGCTCTCCAGCAGCGCTCGGTGTACGTTTCAGTCTAACAGTGGGAGCACCAACGGCGTCGGGTGAGCCATTTCACAGCATTTTAGTCAGACATCTCCCTGCTCCGTCCCACATTTACAGCAGTTCCTCGTGCTTAATAATAACAAACCCATCTCTTGTAATATTAAAAGGAGCTTTATACGATATTCAGAGTGATTGTGTAGCTGCTCTCTCAATGTGGAGGTTTCTGAGCCGGTGGCTAGCAGCTAACTGTGCTAACAACAGCAACAGTGCTGACCAAGCTAATGGTGTTAAGCCCAGTTTAGACCCAAGATGCCAGCTTGATTTGAGCTCAGACTGACAGTTCACACCGCTGCAACTCTTCTCTGCAATGCTCTAAAACCATTTCATGTCATCATGCAATGGTCTGAACTGGGCTTTAACCACGGGGGGATGATATCACCACCTTGATATCAGTGGTAACTGCCATTTAAGAGCAGCGCAGACCAGCAGCAATGAGCTAGCGAGTGGGATACCTACCACAACACACAACAGAGAAGCTCAGATTGACACACACACACAGGGAGCATGACTTCACTCTTTGCTCAGGACGCCATCACTCCACTGTATCTTTACACATCAAATGGTGGTTTGCTGTTGTATTAATGCTCTGAATATTGTATAGCGCTGCTTTAATGTTATAATTATAAACCAAACTCAAAACAAAATGATCACATTTCTGCCTCATCTTGAAATGATGTTAGAAACTAGTGGATTTTTAACAAACTGATGTTAATGGAAATATGAACAGGTGTAACACATTTGAAAAAAAAAAACTTTTAAACCCATCTTGTGTTTCCATGATGTCCTTTAGTTTCTTACAAAAATCAACGTCTTTGCCACTTAACAACAGATTTTTAGAAAAATATCCATTTACACTTGTTAATAAAGCTTTATCTCCCATAGACACTCTGCATATCAACTGAAGCACTTTCAATAAAACAGATTTAGACCATCGTCTGTCACTTAAAGCAGCGTCTGTGTCACCGCCACACAGCACTGACGGATATCCCCACACACACTGATGTACAGTGTGTGCTTGTGTTTCCGCTGCGGATCGGTGTTGACTCCATTATGGACAGCTGTAGAGCAGCACAGAGTTACTGTACAGCGATTCTTCAGATCCTTTAAAGTGGGGCTGTATGAGGCACTTATTCACTGTGAGTGTATTACCTACAGTAGATGGCAGTCAGCACTCCTCCAGTTTGGAGAAGCAGGCAGGAGTACCAGCACGGAAGCTAAGCAATAAACTGCTGAGGACAATCAGCAGTACCTAAAGTGTATGCTATATTGAGAGTACTTTCATCACTTTACCTTCCCGTAGATGGCCCTGTCTGACAGGAAAGCAGTTAACTGCTTCAGTTCCCAATCTGTGCTCCTGTCAAAGCCAGACTACATTGAGAAAAACATTTTAGCTTGCTGAGCACAGAAGCTGCTGGTCTACCTCTGCCTCCATCAGTTAGTTTAGTTGTGTGACTTTGGTGAATCTGAACTAACCCTTTGAGTCATACAATAATAAAGAAACTAGGGATGCACGTTGTTTGATTTTTTGCCGATATCCAATATGCTGATATGTAATAACTAATTTGACCAATAACCAATATCAATATATCCACTTTGTTCCCTACCTAATTTTAGTGATCATCAAGTCTCCTCTGTAGTGGAATTTACATCATATTATGCATGCATACTCTTATTGTGATGGCCCACCAGCAGATGGAGACATGAGATACAATACTTTTCAATAAATGTGATATTCATTCATTGTGCAAAATAAGAAAAAGCATGTTGGTCAATTCTGATATTTTATTTTAAAGCCAATATCGCCTGATAACGATGATGTGCCGATATTATCGTGCACCCCTACAACAAACTAAACAATCAGCCGTAGACCAGCAGCTCCTCTGTTCTATTGTGTCGTACTCCTGTTCTCTAACCTGGGGACATACCGACTGCCATCTACTGTACGTAATACACTGACTATGGATAAGTACCTCACACAAACCTACTTAAAAAGATCCAAACTATCCCTTTAATGCAGCAACATCTGTTTTAAGAAGAAATGGTTAAACTGTTAAAGGACCATACTGATGTTTCCCCCCATGTTTAAGCACATTTACATTACAGCTGACTTTCTCCCATGTACAGTATTTTTCCAGCAGGCAGCTTTTGGTCTCTGTTAGACATCTGGAAAAGTCTATCAAAGTGTATAGCATGCCTTTTCCCACTGTTGTCAATGTCACAGTTACATGAAGTGTATATGATCTGTGGTAAAATGTACCAAAAAAAAATCCCACAGGCATGGTCCTTTAACAAAAAACAGTAGATGAGAGATATAAAATCTCTAGTGTTGACAACAATTTCCCAAACCAATTAAATTTAATTTCTTCTTTCTATACAGTCTGAGTCGAATTAGTAGCAGCAGTTGTCTCATATATTTTGTTTTTAGAGGGGACACTAACATGTATTTTGACAAAAACAATGTCACCTGCTCTGGAGCTTTCAACTGTATCACACTATCCTCCTCAGCAGATGGAGTTAGAGTACTTTAAGGACTTCTCGTTACACATCGTGCATAAAAGAAGGAGCATAGTAGGACAATCTGTTTTCTACCCGCCGAGTGCTGTCCAAGGCTGTGATGGATTTTAAGTTGAAACTTTCCAACAGACAAAAATTCACGTGCATAAAAACTCTGTACAGTGCAGCACCTGATAGCTTTAAGACCACTGAGACGTTTGTGTCCACAACAGTAAACATTTTGTGTGTCTTTGGAAGCAAAATGTTAAGGCCTCCTTCATGTCAGCATTTCTTATTTTTGTGTGACTGAAGCCAAACAGACAACATGGATCACAACAACACGTCACCGGGTGTAACACAAAGTGGACGAAAGACGATTTTGCTCAGTTGATCTCCCAAGTGCAAACAATCTCCCAAGTCTTTTACAACCTGATGCCACCTGTGATAACGTTTAGGAGGAGTCAAACTGCCAACAAGCAGCTACGTGACATTTGTGTTTTAAAAGATTTCATCAGAGTGTGGGACAGACAGCAGGGAGGGGACAGTCGCCCTGATGTTTTGATAACACAGGTGCGACTAAGCGATCAAAAACACGATGGAACCACTCCACTGTTAGCAGAAATCAGAGGTAGCCCACAGACAAACATGATGAGGCTTTATAATCCATCAAAATAATCTCTCTCTAACATTAGTTAGCTAAATCATTGAATTCTTCCCAAGAGTAACATTCAAACCAGTCTTTACAAGAACATTAATAGCTGTTATCTTGGTGTCGGACACTAAGTTTGATCATAGTGGAGGTAGTGGTGACACTGAAGAAGGGGCCAGCATACACTGTCAGAAGGGCTTGCTAGATATCGCATAGAGAGGCAAAGTCCCTTCCCTTCTGATGGACCACCATGGGTCCTTATATATGTACAGTAATTGATGACAAGAGACAAATAATTTTTCGATCTCATTTGAATTATGACATGAATTATGTTTGTCAATTTAAAATAGAATTTTGAAAGTCAAGAAAGTCGCAGTTTGTCATGTGGCGTAGGAATATTCTGAAAACAGAGTTCTCTACCGACAAAGTTCACATAAACACCACCTTAAGTCATAACAACAGTTCAACAACATGGGTTGCCAAGTTGACGTCATATATACAGCAACATAGTGGACGTAAGTAACTGTTCAGTTGGTGGTAATAAACTTGTTTTTAGTTCGCATTATGGATATCAATTTTTCACTCACACGTAATTTGTAATATGGTATTAGGCTGTGACAGTTAGTCGCTGTGTGTCCCAGATAAGCTTGAAAAGTTAGTTATTAGCATTTATCAGGTAAAGCAATATTTCAGTCTTCTCAGGGGATGTACTTGTGCAGTTACAAGTCTGGGACAAAATCACTTTGAAATATAAAGCTTCGAACTGTTGTCAACAAGTTGTTTAAATGCTCTGAGCCGTAAACTACAACACATCTATGTAGCAACAATGTTCGTTCCACAATTCGACTAAAGCTCATGACAAACCAAAGTCGGAAGAACCACTTCCCAAATCTGTAAACGGGACAATCCAAGGAGCACATGAACGCAGTCTTAGACTCTGAAAACATGTAACTGGTTGTGTAAGTGATGATATAACATAGCTCGTGATAAAGCTATGATGGCTGTGTCTTTTGTACCGGGATGTACTCACACAAGCAACGACTGGTGCTCATTCTTTCACTTGTCTGTTAAAATAAAATGCCCGGGAGTCAATGGGTAAAATGCGGCAGGTGAGATAACATTACATTTGTGTAAGGAACAAAGCTAAGTTAGCTATAGCGTAGCTAAAAGCTAGCTAGCAGGTGTTAGTGGTGTTGAAAATGTACTTCACTGAGTGGTTTCACACAAAACTAAATGGTACTACCACAAACTGTGACTTTCTTGACTTGCAAAATTATCTTCAAAACTGGCAAACATCACGTGTGTTATTCATGGTGCAATTCAAACAGGATCTAAATATTATTTTTCTCTTGTTTTCTGAAATAAGGTCCCATGTGGGACACCGGAAAGGGAGGTACTTAGCCTCCCCCCACACCTTCCTGATGCCGGGTTAGTGGGATCTGTGTCCGACCCTTTCTATGACTTTCCAAAACAGACATTCACACCCACTTTACACTGGAATTGGCCGGCTGTGTGGAGGTGAGAAAGGAGCAAGGCATTGACCTTTTCTTTAGCTCTCTTTTTTTATTCTTGACAAAACTCACTCACTTTTCATGTGAGCAACCAAGTGCAACACAATGAGAGCCTTACAAGAGAGACTAACCTTTATCCCCATGTTTTAACAACCAGCTTCCACTCTGCCTTCCAGTGTGTGTGTGAACAACATGTGGTACAAACCCCTTCTTTTCTAGTGTAATCTGGCCCTGACTGTAACACGGTGTTCTACGTGGTCAACTATGTGAAGTAGACACGTAAAACAGGTCATATTAACAGGATTGTGGTTGTGATACTTGGGCTCTAGACAAAAAAGATACAGCTCCACATGAGATGAGCAATATATAACAAAATATTAGCAACACACCATAAAATGAGTGGACAACAGTTACTGGTACAAGCGTCCGCAGCAGCACCAATGCATTAATATACATTCACAGAACCACTTCGGCACAACTTGAAGGCTAGAAAAATTACAGTAAATGAACAGTTTAGCAAAGTTTAGCTCCTCACTGGGTCGATAATTAGCGTGATGTTTCTCAGCTGCAAGCTCCCTAATGAATAACTGTTTTACAGTTCATTCTTGATGCTTTAACACTGTCTCAATCGTCTACAAACATCTTTTTCATAATGTCTATCTACAGTAAAGATTATTTATGGTAACAGAATTTAATTTTACCTGAAGCTATCTACATGCTGCTTTTCGTAACGCTTTATCTTACAGGTCTGTTATTTCCTCATAATTTCCCAGGACATTTCCTAGAAATAACTATGCATTTTGGTACATCGAGGTGTGTAAATCACAGGTTTCATCACAGTACAATTTTATATGAATACAATATTTGCTGCTATTACGAAGTCGGCCACTGTGTGACTTTGATTCGATTCAATTTAACCGATATGAGACGACATCAGTAAATATCCTCGTTATCTTTTTCTTGGCTGCTTTCCATTATCTACCTGTCGCTAGGCCGCCTGCACTGTTTGAATGTACGGGAAAGAGGTGCACTTGGATAGAAACTGTGACACAGACGTGCTTTGGGAATGTCAAAATTAAGGCGTACCTAAATGAAAAGATATGTATTGATGTTTACACTTGTTGATCGATGAATTGATATGTCGAACCAGATCAATGTATCGTAACACCCCCAGTAAATATCCTTTTATTTATTTCCTTATTCTTTTTATGTGTTGAATCGTGTGTTTCCCTGTAGACTGATTTACACTTTGCATAATCAGCTGGTAATTAAACAGAATCAAGTCATTTTAAGTATACCACATGAACATGGTCTACATGCTTCATACAACTGGTACCAAACTGCATAATCCAGGAAACTACTCAAAAACTATTTGGAAATTACAGATACATAAAATAAAGCTTCACCCATTTTTTTATATATTAATATTTATATTGCTATGTTGAGTTGTTCTAATTTGTATGCACATGGTCTTTACCTGGTTTAGTTTAGTTAATTAGGATCCTCATTAGCTACTACAGTGCAGCAGCTATTGTTCCTGAGGTCCTAAGGTTCCAAATGTGGATACAAAATACAAGATTTGCTTTAATGCCATTTAAGTGAGAGCAATTAACTCGTAATTCATACAGGTCTGATTGAATGAACTTATCTCCATCGGCACCCAAAATTTGCAATTACATGACTGGATAACTTTCCCCTAGGCCACAACTAAGGATTATTTTCAATACTGATTAATCTTCGGATTGTTTTCTCCATCAACCGTTTAGTTTATGAAATAGACATCCATTGGTGCTGCTGGGGAAGGCTCGTAGCACAGACCAGAAGTCAAGTTTGAAAACAAGTACAAATACTTTTACAGTAAATGTAAAGAACCAACACCTCCACCTGAGACAGAACAAGCTGCCACTGGTGCTGTTAATGAGCGTGGAGTTGCATTGCTGGTTTTCCTCCCAATCACCCCTCAAGGCTTGGGGAATAATTTTAAATCACAGGACATTTAGGCGTTTCCCTGTGAGTTCTGGCCTCATCGCGCCCAAAATCACAAGTGTGTTTGAACACATCAGGCTGAAAACTTTTAAGACTTCGACATTGACCTCTGCACAAAATCTTCAGGAAAGCTACTCCTTTTAAAGGACACATTGACATTTTGACTTTAGCCAGCTGTTTTCATTTAACAGGCACAGTTTTCTGCCTCTGCATGCCAGATTCTCTGACAATTAAAGCAGATTGTTGGCATTCCTCGTTGAAACACGGGTGTACGACTTGCTGCAAATCAGTGGTGTTATTGAGGAATGATAATGAGCAATTTCACAGTTAATAGAAAAACTATTTGCTCAGAATATGAACGAGTGCATGTTGATGAAAAGCGACTTTCAAAGTGTCAAAGTTTCCAGTTAGAGTCAGAAAAGGGGTCGAACAACAATTGCTCTCTTTGTTTCCCCTCCCAAACAGATCTATCAGTATGTTACTACACCTACAGTGCATATAGTGGTGGTGTAATTTCTGCAGAGGAAGCCAGAGACGCATCTAGTCTGAGAATGTCCCGAGTGGTTTGCCGATAAAGAGAGAGCAGGGGAAGTAGCCATGCGACGTTATTCATTCAGGAAGCATGAGAGAGGAAGAACGGGAGGAAGTGAGCAAGAGGGAAAGTGAGGAGGGGAGTGAGATGGACTGAGTAAAGCAAAGGCACGACAGATTGAGTACAAAAAAAAAAAACTTAACCCCTTTGTTTCACTAACCCAGGAGTGAGCACGAGGCTTGCGGTGGCCAGTGCGTCGGTCATTGAGTTAGTCAAGTCCGTAAGCCGATCAGCTTACCTCTGGCGTGTCTCAGCGCGTCTTCCTGCTCGGTTAGCTACTAAGCCTACTGACACAGTGATGGGGGTCTCTCAGGCAGGCTGGGAGGGAGCGTGAGTGTGTGTTAGAGTGTGCGTTTGTGTCAGAGAGAAAAGGCGTCAGGGCTGGTCCTCAGTATTGTTCCTTGAAATCTTTTCTATCTGTCTCGGGGGCCCCTGCAACCCTCAGCTCTCCTCAGCGTCGGCCTCTGTGATGTGTGGCATCCTCAGTATCGGTACATGTCGTAGGTACTGACCCAAGACGAAGGGAAAGCCCATGTGGGAAACCTACGGAGGATTTCCTCCAGTTGAGCAGTCCTTCTATCTTGTCCGAAGAAATAGTGGGAAGAGATGGCGACGGAGATCATCCCCTCAGGGCCTGACGGGTCCGGATCTCTGGGAGGCTGAAAGAAGGAATGCCACGAATGTCAGACCTGCAGTTTTACCAAGCCCTACAAAAAATCACTTTGCCTTAGCTTGATTATGCTGCATGTGTTTCAGCTTATGCAATGGACTTTAAAGTCTTTAAACGGTCATGGAGTTTGCCTGAACCCATGCAATTCTTAATGCAATTTAAATATAAGTCCCAAAAATTGGAGTTTAAAGGTGTTCACATGACAGCAACACAGTCCAACTGTGTCCTGCCACGAGTTAATCTCCCGCAGACATCCCTGCCTGGGACCATGAGGTGAAGTTTTGCAGAAATCCAGATATGTGAGGAATGAAAAGAATGGCATAAAACCTAAGCATCTGTCTGGATACTTAGTCTGTCAAAGGTGCAGCAGTACCTGAGGATTTATTGTGGGCAAGGATAACCATCTTAAAGGCATAGTTTGACTTGGTGGGAAATATACTTGGTTGTGTAGATATCTTTCTTATATCTGTACACTAAGTATAAACTTATGAAGCTAGAAGACTGGAAAAAGACTGGAAATAGGTAAACAGCTACCCTGGCTCTGTCCAGTGGTGAAGAAAATACACCTATCAGCACCCACTAAATCTATTTCTTTAAATATATAGGTTATAAAAATTCCACATTACTAGCTGCGATGTTTGACCTTGATGGAACTTAGTTAGTGAACATTTATGGTGGAAAGTTTTTAATCACTGTTTCTCTTAAAACCAAAACTAACAGGTGAGAGTGACAAACGGATGCTGTAAAACATCATCTCCTCTCCAAAAACAGAAAGCAGTTTGAATAATTCACACAACAAAATACAAATAGCAGCAACATAAAATGTTAATAAGTACAACAAGTACAGAATGCCCTGTAAGATGCAGACAGTACCTGTATTTCAAACCAGAAAGTCCATGTGGGGGCATCAAGGCCATGGGAATAGAAGACAAAATATTCTCCACTAAGGTCGAACTGAGGCGTCCCGTCGCTAAAGGACCAGGTGGAGAGGCTGGCTCCTCGGTGAGGCATCAGATATAGGGACATGTGACTTGGACCTGCACGGGACATGACACAAGTTAACACGCACATATATGCACACATACACAACCAGATCGACAAGCTGGATATGAGTGTATCACATTACTGATGGTTAATATCTGTGACAGTGGCTATACTTTAATGGTTATGGCACCAGACACGGCTTAATGAAAGTGCTAACAAATTCATATACTTGAATGTATAATATCTGCGAGCACTGCACACAGATGTAGCTGTTCTGGAGCTTTTGAGCATACCACATGATCTTCCTCAGCAGAGTTTGCCTAGTCGTCATGCTAATTTAGATGTTTACATCTCCTTTTTCCGAAAATTTTTAAGGCCACCTTGGACGTGTTGATATGTCCTTACAGTGCTCAGACATCTACATCTCTATGACAGCTGGGAAAACTCCCACTGCTGAGAGAGTTCTGACATGATTGAAAGCTTCAGAACAGCTACAAAATGGACGCAGTGTTGAAGCTGTCAACTAGTGTTTCCAAGATCAAGCTGAACTTTCAATCAATCATTTAATGTGTCAAAACGTCTCAACAGACATTATGTCAGTGCTGATGTAAACTCTCCATCCAAACTGATGTGTCACTGGATATTTTCAGTATGCACAGCCACTTCTGCCTGCCCTGTCTGTGAATATGCTGCCGTCACCAGCCAAGATTCTTCTGCACTGCTCATATGGCTCAAGTCCAACTGAAGTCACGTGACGTTGGTGTTGAGTTGCAAGTCTTTTTTTTAAATAGTGTCTCCCTCTCTCTCTACCTGCAAGTCCTAGACAGAAAGGGTGCTTTTAGGCTACATCCTGGCTTGTATGTTTTCATTTTAAATGGCGTTTTAAAATAAAACTGATCTCCATACACACAAGCACCATTTCACACATCAGTGTCTGTCCATACTAACACGCCTGAAAATGCATATCACATGACCACTTTATGTACGCCGGCCATGCGCATGCCAGTATTAACAGGAAGCAGATTGTCTTCTCTGTGGTTTGTTGCTTAATTACAGAAATACTTTAGAGGGAGAACAGCAATTGCAAAAAGTAATAACAGAAATTTATTTGCTTGGAGTGACGACGAGGTGGAATCATTACTGAAATTATCAGGAGGCCGTCAAGGTGCAGAAAAACATGGGTTGGGAGTTGTTGCAAAGCAAATATGGCGACATATTGGAGCAGTACTGACAACATTATCCATTGCCTGAGGGAGCCGTGGCAATGGGAAAGGAGCACCTATAATAAAACGATGAAGTTACAAAAGCTTTTGGCTTGACACATCATAACAGATAAAACCTGGGAGGCAAACATGGGTGTCTGACTCATCGTTTTCAAAAGCCATGATTTCCAACCATCCAGACTTAAATGCAACCCGGAGATTTCAAAGTAAAACGGGGACAGCAGTGTAATTTTTTAAAGGTTTCTGTTTAAGGGATTCAAACACACCAGATAAGTGTGGACACCAGGCATTAAGGTAGCAATAGTTATGCATTTTAAAAACAAAAACGTATTCATGTGGATGAGCGTTTGCTGTTAGGGCCTCGAGGCTCTGGAACAGTCGCCCTGGATCAGATCAGTCGAGTGAGTGATCTCTTTTAGGTCCCTTCTTAAAACATACTTTTAAGGGAGAGCCTTTTCTGATTTTACTTGAGTTTTAGGTTCATTTAAATTGTCTTGTTTTTATATTGTTATAAAATATTTTCATTATATTAGTATTTTTTATCAGTTCTTTTCAAAATTGTTGTTTTCAAGTCTTGTCTGTAAAAATGATTGACATTGAAAGCACTTTGTAACTCTGTTTAGAAAAGCAATTTACTGATAAAGATTATTATTATTATAATTATTACGTAGTCTTGGGTGAATTTGTGTTGTCAGTGCTCCTGACCTTTCACACTGAAGGTCATCTTAATTGTCCCCCAGCTGGTCTCCTCTCTGGACAGCAGGCTGAACTCCACAGGAGAGCTGGGAGACACCTCTGGAGCAGGAAGGTACCAGTTCTTCCTGCAAATAGGAAGAATATAAAGTATTTAAGGTCTATACATGAAGACAATTACGTCAAGCAAATTAAGACAAAGAGCATGGAAACAATGATGTCAGCTACAAGGTTGTGTTACTGACTTGCTGAGGAACTTCACAGGTAGGAACCAGGGGTAACCGCAGAAGGGCCGGTCCTCACGGCAGCTGGTGCGAACGCTGTCGTTGATATCCGGGACGTGGGGTGTGATGTGCTGTATGCCTGTGTAGTCGAAACTGTTGATCCACAGACCTGAGTCTTTGCTCTCCACTTGGCCCTGGAGATTATGGAAGGTCCGTGTCGTATGCTGCAGGAGGGTAGACAAACATTTTTCATTTATTTCTTTTAAGCGCACATCTTCCTCCAACCGGCCCTGTTCAACTGCTGTTTTAAAGAGTGATCTTCTACCAAAATTACTTAATGAAGCTCTCTGTGATTCACATCAGCAGGTGGAGGAGTGGAATCAGAGCACTTTTGCTTCATCACAAAAACACATAGAGAGATGTCATGGTGAGCGGTGTCCTAGTTACAAAAAACATGCTATATAGAAGCTTTGTATTTCACCTGCTCAACAAAAGATTTTAATCATGTAGGCAGAGTCTGCACTGCGGGATAGTCACTTGAGACAGAACAAAAAAATTGACCAGACAAAATGCAAGATAATTCTGCAGTAGACGTGTTTTCATGACATTTAAAGTGTTTACGTTGGATTTTTACCACTTGGAATACATTTTACAATACTAGAAAAATATCTTCAAAATCCAATATGGAAAAACAGCTTCAAAGAATTTAAAGAATCTCCCTCTCCCTCATACATTCAGAAAAAATCTGAATGTATGAGGGGTTTGAATGTCCTTTCCCTAGCAAGATTTAGATGCATGCGTTTCTGTGTATATATTCGTGCTTCTTTATGTTTGATGTGACTTTAAACCTGAAGGAAGACTCGTTTTGGCCGCGGGCTGTCTGGATTGCCTGAATAAGGAAAGAGGAGGCCGCAGGACATCAACAGAAACATGACGATGAAAACTGAGCCCAGACCAGCCAGGATCCACTTAGTGCTCCGTACCAAGTAGATAAAATGCAGCTGAGGGAGACAGAGAAATATAATATGTTACCAGAGTGGAGGAACAATCTGTGCTGCAGTCTTTTTGAAATTACAACAAACATCAGAAAATTTGGGTGAAATGGTAATTAATTATTAAAATTATTTTATAAAGACAAACATTTCTGAACCTAAACCACCATCTGCAAGATTTACATAAACCTTTAACGCCACTCAGTCTTTCAGCTACACACAGACGTTAGTTTGCTTATCTGAAGTTAAACAATTAATGTTGATAAACTGCTCAAACAAAACACTGCGGCCTTAAGCTTAACACACAATAAAACTGGTTTGGTCATGTGTATTCTGTCCTGAATACACTCTACAATGTGATTTCAAGGTTATTCTGCTGACAAAAAAATCTGAGTTGTTGTTCATTGTTGCACATAATGTAGGACTACTTACAAAAAAGGACGAGAGGAAGATAGTTGCCAGGGTGACCAGGGAGGCCATCACCACTTCAGGAGGTATCTCGGTGCCGCTGCGACCCATTATGGGTGTGAAAATCTCAAACACCACCCAAATAAGGAACATAAAGTGGACGTAAGGCAACGCCAGGCCCAACAGATAGAGCACACTGTACTTCACTGATGCTCCTGCAGAAAAGATGGAGAGGATGTTGTTAGTTATATAAAACCACACCACACAAGGATCAGACCATTAAAAGCTTTTGGCTGCCCCACAGCTATGAGAATCCCTCTTAAAAGAATATTTCACCCACAAAGTGATCATTGAAGTGATTCATGAATTCATGAAAAAATATTTGTTTTTCAGTAAAAACAGAATCGCAAAATAACACATCAAAACTTTATCAAAACATCCGTCTACAAAATCTCACACAACTCGTGCAGTATAATCCAAGTCTCATTTATCCAGTCATATGCTCAGCACTTCCCAAACAGTACTTCCCAATGAGGAACTGAACTAAAAGAGAAACTTAATCTATGCTCTCCTCAAAGACAGACACATTTGACAGAAACAGTAACTTTACCTCGCCAAATACAGGAGCTGCGATCTATCACTGCCTACATTGATAGTTTGTTTGTGTTATTATGTGACTTGGTGTTTTAAAGGACTAGTTTGGATTCACCTAAGTCACGCAATGACACAAACTGCAGATCTAGGTTGCAGTAGACCAGCAGCTACTGTGTTCACTGTTCAGCAAGGTAAAATCTGAAAGTTTGTAAATGGAGTCTGATAGCTTTGATGAGAACGATATAAGGGCCTCAGTTCCCCATCGTAAAGGGCTACCTGACAGCAAGGTCAATAGCAAGGACAATATTCTGAACGTAATATAGACTTCAGCCAAAAGTGGGCCTTTTTCTTAGATGGCTAAAGTACATTTTTGAGTCTCGTGGACAAGTAGCGCACTTGCACTGTTAATGCAGAAAGGTTTTAAAAAGTAACATTTTAGCAAAAATAAATATTGAGCAAATGACTGGATTATACTGCATGAGTTGTTTCAGAGTATGTAAACGGATGTTTTGACATAGCCTTGCCGTTGTTTAACACGGACTCCTATGACTTAAACTCATCAAGAATTCTCTCAGTTTTGGCATTCTGTGTTCACCGTGGAGGCATGCAAGTTTTCCTCACTAAATCAATGTAACACAGGGTGAGTAACTGATACACATCATGGTCATTTGAGAGGTGAAGTATTCTTTTAAACCCAATCAAAAGGTATAATTAAAGCATTGTACAAATGAGGATAGGGACGTACACTTTCAGACAGTTGCTCCTCTGAGGTATTTTGTTTGTTCATGTTTGTTAAACTTGGTTGTGCACATGAAAGTTATGAAAAGAGTTGTGTGATTAATAAGAAACAACAGAACATAATACTTTTATCTCTGGAGTCTAAAATTTAGGCATCACTTTTGATTCTCAATTGAACTTTTAACCTCATTAACTCCTGCCACTTCCACCTATGAAATATGATCAAAATTAAATCAGCTGCGCCTTTTCCAGACCTAGAAAAGCGTATTCATGTTTTTGTATTCTTGCGCCTCGACTACTGTAATGCCCTGTTTAGATACCAGCAAATAATAATCATCCAGAGTGTCCACAATTGTAAGACTAACACATCACTTCTTCCTTCCATCTCAGTTCTACTTTAAGTTAAAAATGAGTCCCAATTCCAGTATTTTTACTTTACCTATAAATAAACACTTTTTGTATAAATAAAGTTGGGCTGAGTGTTTACCTCTATGTTTAAATTCTTTGGCCAGCATCAGTCTGGTGGCCAGGGGGAAGGCCACCATTAGCATGGGCACGTAGGCTGAACACAGGCCCTGCTGCGTCAGCCACACCAGGCTGCAGCACCACAGCAACAAGCTCACGTCAAAGTAGAGATCGCCCAGCTCCACCAAACGGACACCCTGCACAGAAAACACACGTAACAGCTCAATATTGAGGGGATATGCATGAGCAGATTAGATGGGGTTGCTGTGTAATGCATGTTGCTTCGATAGGTGAGAAACCAGCTGATGTGCATTTGTTGAAAAATCTAACTGTTGCTTTACGAGACAAAACCTTGGGATTAAAATTTGTTGACATAGAGGAATGCTTAAAGTATTTGTGTGTGTGTGTGTGTGTGTGTGTGTGTGTGTGTGTGGTGGCAGCTTGTACTCCTCACTCATCAGATAAGCAGCCTCTGAAATGCATCTGTTTAATTAAGGAATAACACAGAGCTGCTGAGGTTGTTTTAAAGGCTACTCATGAGGAGATCAGAGCTGCTGGCCAGTGCCTGCTGTTTATTAGACTCTACCCTCAGTCCCGACCTCATATACACTCAACATCCATCACAAGTAATATTACATACACCTTTTTAAAAATCACAAGACAATCACTCACTCACTCATGACTGTTGTGTACAAACACTAAACAGGAACAAAGAATCAATGACATGATTTGAAACTTCCCAGTTCCTACAGCAGGGACTTTACACCATGGCCACACTTGCACCCTGTAACTAAAACTATAAACTAAGAAGACACACCTGTACTACTGCAGGAACAATTCACTGGCCTAATTTACCATGCATCACTGTAGGATGATTACGAGGCATGCTGCAATATTTGGTTACAAGGCACAACATCCCACAAGTACACAAGGCAGTATTGTTCCATTAAAATGAACATCAAGATCACGGCTTCACTGAGAAGCATTCATCCAGTTCCTCTCATACGTTGCCTTCTGGTTGAATGACTTTTCAGCTAGATGTTATATAGAAACCCCTCTATACACAAACATAACAGATCTGTTCAGCAGCATATAGTCATGCAACACTGCCATGCAAATAAACCTCCGACAGGAACTTTGTACAGCAGATTCTGGTCTTGACTGATGTGGGACTACAACCCCTTCAACTCTCTGCATGTACTTTTGTAGCAAAAAAGTGATGGTTTTTGTGTTACCTGCTTCAGAGTCATTGCAGTTAAAGCAGAACAGTGACTCTAAACCAGGGGTACTTGTACTGCAGAGGGTACTTCAGTAGTTGCCAGGGTGTGCATGGAATTACTGTGGTAGCTACTGTGGTAAAACAGAATTTATGACTTAAAAAAGAAGATACCCACATGTTGATTCAACTACGTTTTACACCTGAACAATGCTGCATTTCAGAGCCTGAGAAAAATAGTAAGCAATGAGCAGAAAAGTTTAAACAGTTTGTTAAAAGTAAATGATCCTTGAAACACTTCATAGGAAGTAAATGATCCTTGAAACACTTCAAAGAAACACTTCACCCACTCCAAATAATAATTTGTATACCAATTACTCACCCCATGTTACAATAACTTTGTGAAGAAACTTTGTTTGTCACGCATGCCTTCACAGTGAATGAAGGATCCAAAACCTAAGAAACTTCTTGATCAGTTGAGGGGAAAGGGGTCCATGTTTTACAACAGCAAAACTGCATTTAAAGCATCTGTTCACAAACTCTCACATAACTCTGCAGTATAGTCCAAGTTTCATTTATCCAGTTGTATGCTCAGTACTTCCGAGCAGACCGCCCTTTCCAACGGGGGAAACTGAACTGAAAGTAAAACTTACCTATGCTCTATTCAAAGCCAGACCCCATTGACAGTGATTCAACATCATTGAACGCAAGAGTTGGTGGTCTACCGCTGCCTTGATCAGTTTGTTTGTGTTATTGTGTGATTTTGGTGTATCCAAACTGACTCCTTAAAACACCAAAGTCGCATCATAACACAAACTAACTAACTGATCGAGGCAGTGGTAGACCAGCAGCTCGCATGTTCAGTGACGTCAAATTACTGTTTTGTTAATGGAATCTGGAGAGCTCCACATGAAGAGAGCCAGGCTCACCAGAGGCATGCAAGAAAAACATTTTCTTTACGAATTTTATGTAACACGGGGTGAGTAATTGTTATTCAAATGTTCATTTGGGGGATTAAGTATTCTTATCAGTGGTAGAAACACAGATGCAAAGTTGACCAAACCAACCTTAACCTGGACATTTCCACTGAATGAAAAGAAAACTTATTATTCATCATTATATCCACTTTTATATCATTTAAAATCAATAGAAATGAGCATATTTAGAACATGATGGATGGTGCTGATGAAGCAATACTGTACATCAGGCAAAAAAAGGTTGGAAACCACTGAACCAGATGACCAAATTAACAATAGCCAAGCAATATTTAGAAATTTGCAGATGCAGGCATCATTCATTTATCCTCTTTAATGACTCATGATGTATGTCTGCTCGGTTCTAGAGTATTCTGTGAAAGAAAATACCATTTAAAAAATGAGGCCAAAGACATATTGTGCTCTCTCAATACAGATTTTGTTGCACTGGAGATGAAGCCTTATGTGCTCTGCCTGGCACAAAGGTTAGTCTGTGTCCTTTCTGGAAAACAGCCATGAAAAGCTGGAGTTCATTATGTGGTTAGCTCAGATGAAAATAAACTTTCTGTAATGGTTTCAATCTCAAATAAATGCTTATAGTTACTAAATGTCAGACGTACAATATGCCAGTTGAACTGCAACTAGCTGCCCCTAAAATGTACAGAATGTACAACGCACAGAGAGGTCTCTAACATTGCCTCTGGAAATGCAAGAACAGGCTTTGCTATCAGCAGAGATGCTACCACTTGATAGCTGGAAAATCACAGCAAGACACAACAAGTGGCTCTGAGAAGTAAATACTCATTTGGCCAATGATTGTGTACATGTGACTGACAGATGACTGCTGATCAGACACCTCTACAGTTTAATAATCACGCACAGAGAGCTGCTGTTCTGTAACTACCATGGAGGAAGAGGAACTAGCTTTCACCTCTGTGCACTTTAGTCCCCATTAAATGTGAGCTCAGCCAGTCAACATGAGATATTAATGAAAAGTGATCTCAATCAATAAACAAAAATGCAACGGAGGAAAGGTGAGTTAAGGTGATCATACTGAGCTAAAACAAAGTCTACACATGTTTCTTGTAACAAGAAGTATCGTTAAAGATATTGATCTAAATCCAGCTGGTCAACATTCTTCCAGCTTGAACAGATTAAATGTTTTAACACTCTCCTTTTGCCTCGACTTGTGGCTCACACTTAACTTTCCCATTCATCTTGGCAGTTAAGTGACGCATGTTATTTGTACTGAGAATTAAATGAAGGCTGAGCAGGGTTATTTAGAGACATCATCTAGAATATTAGAAATTTTTGATCTTCCGGTTCAAACTAAACTTAAAAAAGAAACCTCACTATAAAACACAGGTGTAAAACCATCAAGTAGATGGTAAATTCAAATGATTCACATCTGAAATACCCCATCTTTCACCTTTGCTGCTCTGTGTTAATAAAATAATTTCACTTTATAATGCATGATTATATTTCTGATCTTTTATTGTACTACCTAGTTAAAATTTTGCATGCCACAATGTCTGCCCTTTAAAGTTAAAGTCTAATGTCAAAGGAATAGTTAACCATTTTGGGAAATAGGCTTATTTATTTTCTTGCCAAGAGTTAGATGATAAGATTGATATGATACTCATTTTTGTCTCTTCAATATGAATCTGAAGCCAGAAGATAGTTAGCTTAGCTTAGCATAAAGACTGGAGGCAGCAGCAGCTCCTTTAGGGTGGTGGTAGATGGATTTTTTAGGAGGTAACAGACTAGTTGTGAGAAAGAAAATACATGTATTTAGCAAAATGTCAAACTACCAGTAGTAGGAGGCCCCGAGGTAGACCCAGAACATGCTGCAGGGATTATATAGCTTATCTGGCCTGGGAACGCTTTGAGATCCCCCAGGAAGAGCTGGAAAGCATTGCTAGGGAGAGGGACATCTGGACTTCCTTGCTAAGCCTTCTGCCCCTTTGACCCGCCCGGATAAACAGTCGATAATGGATGGATGGATGGATGGATGGATGGATGTGAAACTCTTAAGGTACCAGTTACCTAGACATGGTTCTAAACATGGAGGTGGCTGAGCTAACAGTGCTAACGTCATGAACCGGGGGGGAACAGGAGGGTGGACCCTTCTGTAGACACCGACTTGATATCAGCAACTGCCATATGAGTGCAGCGCAAAGTGGTGGCGATGAGCTAGCCAGTGGGATATATACATGCACTAACGTGCAAGTGGGGCCGGACCAGCTTACCAAAACAAACCACAGAGAAGCTCGGATTACAACACTCACAGAGGTAGTGTGACCATCTTCTGCTCAGGATGCCACTACTCTTCTTTATCTTCACATTTCAAACAGTGGTTTGCTTCTATATTAAAGCTCTGAATGTTACATGCAGCAACTTTAAAGGAAATCTCCACTTACTCCATAGTACACATTCTTGGCCAGTGTGTGAACGAGGATCATCTTTCCCGTGGCAGCAGCACCATACAGGCAGATGGAGGCGTAGAAGTGGTTGTACCAAAACATGGAGCGGCCCAACAGAGTGACAAGCAGAGCGACAATCAGCACTGACAGCAGGGTGATGAACCAGCTCAGGACTGCTACGCCTGTCGCACAGGCCAGATCCCGAACATAGCGTCCACCTGAGAGAGATGGAGATGAATGCCAATGAAACCAAACATACCAAACATCTAAAGAAAAACGACACAATGATTGGATTTGGCCCCACAAACTTGGACTGAACAATTCTTTTTTTTACAGTTTGCAAGAAAAACAATTGAATAAGCCAAAAAACGGAAAACATGCAACATACACATCCAGGACAGGAAACATGCATCCACAATAGGAACTGGCGACCTACCTCCGTTCCCTGGCAGTGAGGCTTTCTTTGCCAGATAAAGGAAGGTGGCTGTGGCTACCATGTAGTTGAGGATGGTGCCAACACGGGCTGGGTAAGCCACCACAACTACACCCAGCAGGTCAAAAAACACCATATTGCCATGACGATACTCTGAGGAATCAGCCAACTTCTCTGACGTCACAAGGTACCTCAGGACGGCCAGGATGTTGTCGCCTGAAAACAGGAAGTGAGTTTCAAGGTGAAAAATGTTAAAAGCTGAACTGTAACACATTAAAGCTCTGTTGTATTTAGCTGTATTGTTTTCTGCAGTATAGAGTGGGAGTATGCCAACTGGACAGCCAGAGGGTAAAAGCAGGACATCCTAACATATAACCAGAACTGGATAGGAGACTACATGAATTCATGGAAAGGGAAAAACTGGGGAGTAAAACTGAGTTTCCTCTATTGTAGTTTTTGGTTTCCACCATTTGTACCTCTACCCTAACTATCAGGGGAAGGAAATGGTTAATATGAGTGAATATGAAAGTGATAACCTCACTGTAAAAAAAGCTCATTCTTTACAGAGCTGACACATCTTATGCAGTGGACAGAGTTTATTGATGACTCAGTATAACCCTCTGTCCAGCAGGGACAGGCGACACTGAGGTAGTGGCCTTCTTCATTGCTGCACAACCACCCAGACAGAATTTGCTGCAGCAAAAAGACCACGTGCACATAAACACCATGCAAACAGTGATCAATATTCTAGTAAATGAAGGTGTCTTACTGTGTAGTGAGCCTTACAATCTCTCCTTCCATCCAATCCATAGACACATAACCAACTAGAGATGCACCAAGTTATCGTTTGAACATTAGTTATCAGCTGATATTCTCCTTATTGATTGCCATCAGCCAATGAGAGAATAAAATGACACTCAAATGGCAGTGGCCAAAGTTTATCTATTATGTTGCGTCAATTTTTCACCAGCTAAATGCTGGTTTGGTTATTTGCAGTAGGACTTAAATAACCCTAATTCGAAGAAGAAGCAACTGGCTTGATGTGAATTTGCATTTCCTAGGATAGCAAAGGCATGACCTGTCCTACGCAACCTTTACCGTGCCTCTGATTGGCTTACCCCGACATACTTAACCTGACCCTAACTAATCTCACTGGTCTTGCCTAAAACTAACCAACCCAATCAACAAAGGCAACAGGTAATATCCTATAAGAGGGAAAGTAGGGCGGGTCATGCCTTCATTATCCTAGGAAGGGCAAAATTGCTGGCTGGACAAGACTCTTGACAATATGGTATGACGTAAGAGCTCAACAGGTCCTGTGCAAACCTGTGGTTCCTTACCAAATAAAAGTGAAAGCAAACATCAGCCACGTGAGAGCAGGTATTACATTGTCTCAAAGAAAGATCAGCGGCATGCTGTTAATAAGACATGTTTCTTTGCAGAGGCCCCATTTCCAGAAAAGCAGCCTCTCTTGGATATTGGAGAAATTATCACCTCCTTTTTCTGATACTAGCACAAATGGCACGGAAATACCCATGTGCTCCATGCACCAGCACAGACAGTGAGCAGCTGTTCAGCTCTGTGTCTCACATCTTGGATGAGAAGAGAAACAGATTAAGCTGCAACAAGGCAGAGATGCTTAAGGTATTTTTAGTACTTGTAGTTAGTATAGGTAAATAGGTAGTTGTATAGCAGGCTAAAAAGGCATCTGATGCTGTAATTAAAAAAAAAAAAAAAAAGAAGTCATTTTCACGTGACAGAAAAATATATTAAAGGCTGTTTCATAAATTTGTACAGCTGAAATTGTGCTCATTCAAGGATGATGAAGGACGGAATAACTTGAAAACAGTTTAGTTATTTTTAGAATGAAGATGTCGCTCTTTGGCACAAAAAGGAAGAATAAATACCAGCAAAAACAAAACAATAACAATGACAAAAATTATCTATAATGGCATCGGCTGTTGGCCAAATTGTTATTTTAAACACGGGAATCAATATTGGCGCAGAATTTCATAATTGGTGCATCCTTATTACCAACTATATTTAAATTCAGCTCAAACATCAAATGTATTTTATTGATTATTACAGAATATAAACTTTTATTTAAGATGTATAGAAGACATCAGGCTATAAATTATACATTGCTCTAAAAAACAGCTTTATGATCTTGCACATACAACACTAAACTCTCCCACACACACCTCTAACACCCTCGTACATGTACAATAACACTCAGCATCCTGCTCTCCCTGTATTCTCTAAAACAAACAACTATACTTTTATTATTTCCCATGACAGGATATGTGCAAGACGAAGCACAATTTCACTGACACACACACAGTCGGCTGCCTCAGATACACTACAATTCCATGTTTAATGGTGTGTGTGAGAGAGTATAATGTGGGTGAGCAAATATGATTTTATGCCCCAAGCAGTAGTGTGCCAAAGAGTATAGCAGTGTATGTGTGTGAGGGGGCAAGTCTGATTTATGGCCTAAATGTTCCTCATGTAGTTATACAACAGCTGTACGCCAGTATATGGGACACGCAGAGGACTTAACATGGAATTGGCTACAATCATAATGTTGACTGTAGATGAAAAATTTGGCTACGTGAAGGATCAGAAAGAGGTCGCTGTTCGGGTTACTGCTGCCCGAGGCCAAGTTTCTTTTATCTGTGTTGCCATATGTACTGCTGCCTGCATGTCTGCACAGTTAACAGCACACACATACACAAACACACACACACACACACACGAGACAAAGCTTCATTGTTCTTCCGCCTGGTAGGCTCACTGTGGCCTAAAAGTGTAAACAACTGAGTGTACAACATCTACTTGTTCATGTTGGGTTCACTGCTGAGCTACATGATTCTGCTTTGTGATTTACCCACAGCTTTAATTTCTGATTTAACTAAGAAATTATGAGATTAATAAGAGAAAAAAAAACATGCAACCATTTTATTCCACAGTAACATTTACAACGGTTTAACTTCCATGTTCTTGTTCATATATCGCCACAATAGCTTTAAAAATAGATCCAGGTTTGGAACAAAAGTGAATCTACACTAGAGCGATGCTAGCCTTGCACCTTTTCCACTTTGTTGAAAAGCAGAGCTGTGAAAAAAGAGATATGAATGAGGCGGGTAAGGCCAAAAACCTGCTGTGTTCATCAGAGGCATCAACAGAGCAGAGCTACTGGTGTATCTCCCTCCTCCGTTGCCCCTGTGCTGTACCTACTCTCCACCATATAAAACTGTTCTGCATCCTTCTCTACTGACTAAAAATACCTTCTACCTACCTCTGAAATTTCACTTTCTCTCTCTAATAATTCATGCCTTTCACGGTTAGTTACTGTATACAGAATAAGAGGAGGGAGATGTCCAGTAGCTGCTGAGGGAGAGAGGAAAGATGCCAACTGTCTCAGGTTTTTAGTGCTGACTGACTGGATTCTCTGCTAAGTAAAGCAAAAATAATTCAGCTACACAGATGCATGAGGTAAATGAGGGCAAGTGCAACAGTATAGGTCTGTAGCTGCAACGTATGTATGAATGCATTTCTCAGTTCTTGAGGAAATAATGAGATCAGCTGAGTGCTGACCAGTCTGAAACTGGGGGGACAAAGCACAAATGGACAGCATGTGTTTTGTGTCTGTGACAGAAAAACAGCGTTTGCAGCCTTTTTTTTTAACCACACCAGTCTGCTGCTGCAGTGACCGCTCTCTCCTTGAAAATCAGACACACCCTCCCACTAACAACCACTTAATCTATTTGCAATGAGTGTCAAATCAAAGCATAAGGTGACACCTATTTAATTTGGGCACACATAGGTATACGTAAGTGTATGTGTGTGTGCTGCGTACCGGCTCTCTGTATCGAGTCTGTCAGGATCCTGTCAGCAGTGTCGTACTTGGTATGATAGATGAAACCATTTTCAATGAAAGCCAGGTCAATGCCTGAGAAAAATGAAGTACACACATACACAGAATGAGATAAAAACATGGAATAAAGAAGCAGAAAAACACACAAAAAAGAATATTTGCTTTGTGCATTCAGCAGCCACCAGGTTATCATTTTCACTTTGACAAAGACGGGCTCTAAACTTCCATTACGAATTTCTATACAATACTCATTGCATTTACAGCTTTAAACAAGCTATATGTAAGACTTTTTAAGACATTTTTATTACTACTTTAAATGAAATTTAAAACTGAAAATATGCTATGTACAAGAAAACACATTGATATCAGATATCAACTGGTGGGTCGTGGTCCAAAAGTGAGTCACAGGTCCATTCTGAATAGACCCCAAGTGACTCGTATCAAGTGAATTTCCGGCAAAGAGCTTTTATTTCAAAGTGCTGTTTCCTGCTGCAAACAGCAAACCAGCTCGATAGCATGGGCAAACACAAGTATGACACTGAATGTTATAAACTGTGTGGACCTTGAACTAATGAGTAAGGGAAAATCTGGACCCGTTGGCTGGACCAGTTGGGAACCACTGCTCTATGTGCTTATGGCTCTGCATGTGCAGGTCCACTGCCTCGATGCCCATTGTCCCAAGTCTAAACACATTTTAAATATAGTGCGGCTTATTTTGTAAGCATTTCCAGGCACCAGTTTTAATTACCACGGGTAATCATCACTCTCAAGCCATTTATCATTGGACGTCAATTTTTCCATTTCCTGAAACTAACAAGCATTCTTACTAGCAAGGCCTCAGATAACACAGTGGGTCTGCATCGTTAAACTAAGTGCAAAAGGGGGCAAAAACAGAGGCATTGCACACATACAGGTGTTACGTTAAAGTTCATTCCCCTGTCGAACAGTGTTCCGTTCCTGTAAAAATGGTGTTTCTCATAGCGGCAACAAAGGAAACTCTCACAATGACATCAAAAAAAAAAAAAAAGTAAGACTCATCCAGTCTAAATTTAGACAAGTTAATGTCTTTTATTAGTAAATGTGTATTTAAAAACACTTATCTTCGACCCCCCCTGTGTACTCTGAAGATTTTTCTGCATTACCTGGGATGTTACCAAAGTCCCTGTAGATGCGAAAGTCAGTGTCAGAGGGGATGATGCCACTCTGGAAGACCTCCTGACCGACCACAGAGGCGAAGGGGTGTTTGGCTGCGTGTACGTAGGCCTGGACCAGCCACGGGTTCTCTGGACCTTTTGGAACAGAAAGAAAAGATTTCTTGGCTATTTTATATAATGGACAGTATGTCACTCACCTAGGTTTTGGCACAAAAAAAAAAAACCATTTTGCAGAAGAGGGTTTTACCATTCTATAACTCTGCTTCCTGCTGTCTTAACCACTTCCTCTTTGTGGTGTAAGTGATGTAGGTATTTAAGCTTGTTAAATGTTTAGAGTATGTGCATCAGATAATGTCTAAAATACAAATACAATATTACAGGCACCTCAGGAACCATAATCAGGATGCTTGTAATCCATATAGATACAGAATAGTGGTAGCCTGCCAGAATGTAAACAACTGGAACGAGGGCGTTTAATGTAGGTATATAATACAAAACTAGACAGTGACTCTCAGGACTGCAACAATGTCTCAACATCAGACAGTACATCTGTAACAGCATGGCATTGGCACAAATATATGCAAAACAAACACAGAGAGAAAACCTAAGGATACAAAACGCTAATAAACAAACTGGAACAGTTCGTTTGGCACAGTACCTGTCTGGAAAACAACTTCCTTGCCCCCAACACCTGCAGCCTCCAAGTTAATGAAAGCTCGCACCTGCTTGGCCCACGGATGCTGAGTAATGAAACCGTGACTGGCCTGGTGGAGAAAAAGAACAGAAACAACAGAGTTAGTGAGAGAGAAAATAAAAATGTAGTGGAGGAAATAAGACAAACAAAATAAAAGCGGAGACTTCTCATATTAAATGACAAGCCAAAGCGGTGAAGACAGGCTTGTCTGACATCCAAAGTGTAAAGCATGTGTCCTTGTCACTTCATTTCACCTGAAGGATATTTTCCTCTGCCCCATTAAAGAGGAAGATAACTCCATGATGAAGAGGAGTAGACTGGTTGGCCAGAGAATGGAGGACTTCCAGCATCACTGCACAGCTCACTGCATCATCACTGGCACCTAAGACAAGGAAACCAGTGTATGTCAAAAAAATACTAAAAAAAACTGCTCCTACCTGCTTTTCACATTTGTATCAGGCAACAGAGGCTCAGCTTTGCCTGGCATTTACACACAAAGACATGCGATCGTTCACCCAGATCACCCGCCTGTCCTGACACAGTGGCTCAGTTTGAGATTAGAACACATGCAGGTGATAGAGCCGATAGCACTGATGTACATCAGAATAACACAAACGCATGAGAATGAAGGGTGTGGGCTCTGAGTGCAAACATGTGAAGAATGCGCCGAGCTGGTAAAAAAAACGAGCTCCCACTGCTTTGGTGAAAGCACAAAGGAAAAGGGGTAATATCAAGAAGAAAAGAACACGTGAACAGGGCATGTGATGCAGAAAGATTAGACAGGTTAGTGGTAAGGAACACAGTTTACTGAGAATAAATGCCCAAAGATCAGAGAGCAAAACTGAGACATCATGTGCTGCAGCTTTCTGTATTCAATGTGTTCACGAGGTGGGGGTGTGAGTCTGTTCACTGTCTGTCTGGGTACCATTCATGCTCATGTCACTGCCACTTATATCAGCTACATATTAATTCTTGTCCCCAAAAAGCTCTGTGAGAGTTCAAAAAATGGCGGGTACAAATCAAACCTGAATAGTTCACCTGTGCACCAGGAATAAAGTAACTGCAGCTACTTTGATTTCTCTATCAGTTTGCTGTGCTGACCATATTTACATACATTAAACATGTGGACAAAAGTATGTGCAAGACAGAGAGCTACCCTTTTATTCTTTCTTTTTTGCTTTTATTATTTTTAGCATGAACGAGTGTTTAGAATTCCCAGAAATCAAAGGCTTGGCAGGCAGCGGTGGATGTGAATGTGTATCTTCCTGGTCCACACCTCTTGGCTGAATTTCCTTTTGCTAGTGAAGCTGTGTGTGCACGTTTGTGTGTATGTGTGCGTATTAAGTGGGAAAATATGTCCCTCAAAAGGCTCAAGGGTGTGGAGTGAAGCAGTGAAAATTCCTGAATTAACAAAAAACAAATTACGATTGTGCTATCTATCATCAACAAACACTGGTTTTACTGTGCTGTCTAGATATGATTCCCTTTGGCATCAGAATTTTCTGAAATTGGCTAAATTTCACAGTTTGGTCCACATGACTACAGTGCACAAATGAGGGTATTATCGTCATAAAACACATGAGGACTTGCGTGATGAGAAACCCATGGCTTGTGCTTACTGTGACAGGAAAAATGCAGGATTTGGCATGGAGTCCATGACACAGAGTTGCTTAAAGCTACATGCTTACATCAGAATGCTAACAATGACGTGGCTAGCGTAGTGGCGCTACAGGAAAAGTCAGGGAGTCAACAAAGTCAGTATGCTTAATCCTCTGCAGAATATGAATGTTTGTACAAAATGTAATGGTAATTCTTTAAATAGTTATTGAGACTTTCCAGTCTGTACCAAAGTGGTGGACTGACAGACTGATGTCGCTCCAGCCATGCTGCCAGCATGGTTAAAAATGAAGATACAAAAAAGACAAAGGAATTTTCTTCATAGGACAGGACACAGCAGTTAAACCCAAAATGAGGCACAACAGCACCAGATAGCACTATAGTTGCAACATTAGATCTGAGAAGTTAGGAGTTATTGTTCAAATGTACCAGGGTGAAAAAAGGGTGATTGATATTTGACAGTCCTTTTCTTTCTGATGATTTACGTTTGGCACACAGGTGTGTGAATGCTCTCTGCATGTGCCTACATGCATAAATCTGTTTGTCTAAAGCCTAATGTTCATCACTCTCAGTGCTTTCTGTCAGAGCTCACATACAGTAGGCAGAATTCTTCAAGAGAAGGAGGAAAGTTTTTGTACCTGGACTGTTAGCCACTGTGTCAAAGTGGCAATTGGCTAGCATGAGATGCTGCGTCCCACCCTTAGGCTCCAGCCTGACAGCAATGTTGGTGACACGGTCATAGAAGCTGGTGAAGCCTCCAAGAAAGTCAATGGAGAAAGTGCCAGTGGGACGCTGCACATCTACCGTGAGCTGATGGGGACCCGCTGCGGTCTCTGCCCGGATGTTCTCAATCTGCTCCAACAAGTAGCCGACTGTCAGGACTTCATTCTCCTGGCTGCCCACTGGCCGAGGGCCGACACTGGTGATCTGCTCCAAGTGCCGTCTAGATCGTGAGGTAAGAGTGAAAAGAGGGAGAGAGAATATTGTGATGCTGTTAAACTTTGAAGAGGTGGAAAACCAAGCCTACTTGTTCCATCACAGCAGTGCAGCAGCTTATTAATGTCCTGCACTTCAATGTTACTATTGTTAAAGACAGTGAATCATTGTACATATGTATGGACAGATGGCTGAATGAGGTCATAGTCCATAGCTTTGTTTTTAAAACTACCTTGAGGTTTCAAGATTTAAATGAGGTTACATACGTTTCCTGGCGGCGTGGGCGTTTCTGCCGACAGACACACAGTTTGTGTATGAGAGTCTGTGAGAGAAACACCTCTTCTAAATTTCACAGATGCACTCCACAGGAGGGAGGATACTTAAGTACAACAATCGCTGATACTTCTGCTTGCTGACACTTAAATGATGAAATGAAACCAGGTTCAAGTTCAGATATCTCCACAGACTCTGGTGTTCGTCTTGAATGTGAGCCCATTTAAACAGTGTCTCATCTTTTAAGAGTTCAGACGATCAGTTACGCACCTCTCTTTTTCACTTATGTCAGACACACAAAGGTTGTGCTTGATGTGATGACTGTGAAAACAGGCTATTCATGTAATTACTTTAGCCTAAATACTATTGATTTAAATTAAGTTATATACAGGTTAGCAATGCTACTACATACAATACAGTCTGATGTTATTATTAGTGTTTAAAAAAAGACAGTATATCTAACGCTGGATATGGAGGAACATGGGCACAGATCCTATAAACAGAGGATTCATTGACAAGAATTTTAGTATTTGATTAATCATGATCACAAGTCATACTTCAAGCAAAGATATCAGGAAATGTTGTGATTCCAGCTTCTCAAATATAAAGATTTGCATCTAAGTCTATGTTTATGATTTGCATCTATGTTTTCAGGTTGTCTGTATGTGCGTCCATCAGCCCGACTCCCTCTCTTGAACGCCCTATCTCAAGAACCTCTTGAGGGAATTTCTTTAAATTTGGCACAAATTTCCACTTGGACTCAACAATTAACTGTTAGATTATGGTGGACAAAGGTCAAAGGTCGAGGTCACTAATATGCCGTTTGTCTCACTCTCATGAATGCAATATCTCAAGAACACCTTGAGGGAAATTCTTCTAATTTGGCACAAATGTTCACTTGGACTGTTTTTGGCTGTAACTCAAAAGTTAATGCGCTAATTATGACAAACTTTCACATAAAAGTCTAAAAGAATAGAAGAATGAAGTTATGACATTTTCTATCTGAAAAGGTCAAGAAAAAATGTTTTGCAAAAACACATTTCTGGCCATTATTCAGCATCATAACTCAGGAACAGAAGGGAGGACATTTGGTCAAATAGTGAATTGGTGACACTAATCTCGGGTGTCAATCTTGTAACTGTGCTGATAGTACAGTTCTTCTGTGCTGCCGGGTTGAAGATGTGTGCGAGGTTTCCATGTTTTAGAGTTTGTAGCTTCTGTAGCACCATCTACATTTGAAGCATCGTCTACTGACATAGCTACATATGAGTCTGGACAGACATGGATGTAAACTGCAACTTGACTAGTTCAAAGAGGCATGCGTCTGTGAGGCTGTATTTCTAGTTTTCACTATTTTTCTGATATTTTTT
>JAPZEB010000011.1:15703366-15721731 GCA_029783705.1 Chaetodon striatus | reverse complement strand
TCTCTGAAACACGGGACAGAAAGAAAAGAAGCGTTCATTATTTTTTCTGGAATCCAAATATTTAATAGGTACATATCAAGTATTATTATGACATGTATAAAATTTCAGATCACAATATGAAGCATGAAACTCCTCAGACTGGCATATGCTGCAAATGTTTGAGGTCGCCACATAAAAATGACTAATGATTAAAATAGAAGAGAAGCAACTAAAATGGTAGAAAAATGGCGTACAGACATAGATAATAGTAAGCATTCTAGGAAAAATTAAATGCAACTTTTCAAACTTTTTTCTTCAATAGAGTGCAATAAAAATAAAAACAACACAGCACTGAAGCCAAGCGTCCACAAGACGTCTAAAAATTGTTAGTACTGTAGGCTCACGGAGGGCAGAGGACAGCGGAGAGAGAGGAGAGGGAGAGAAGGTCACAGCAGAGAAAGAAACAAGGGCTATTAGCTTGCCAGTCAATGCGGGGAGAAAAAAAAAAAATCTTTGAACAAGATTGAGCAACAGTGGAAGAAATGCACATCACAGTTAGCTTTAAAGACCATAGTAGCTTTTGTACTTGCATGTTGTTGATAAAAGAGACAAAAAAAAATCCTGAATGACTGAACGGAAACAAGGAAATCACCACAAACAAACAGCCGGCCAATGAGAGGGGGATCTGAATGTCAACAGAGCAGTAAGAAACTGTTGTGTACAGCAGCGTGTTATCGGTCATTGTCTCCGCTCTACACTCAACATGGCGACGCCTCGAAAAGGCTGTTACAGGTGAACGTGACAATGTCAATGAACAAGGGCTACATTTTCCCACAAAACCAGCTCAAGTGTTAAAACTGTTTCGGTTACATTATCTGAAATTCAGCACCTCCAAGGGTCCAGATCACAGACCAGTGCTGCTGCTCTCTGCGGGACGTTTTTGTTTTAGTTCCTGCCAACCCTGGACATTTTAAAGTACCATATCAGCACTGAACAAGATGCAAATCTGTGTCAGGCGTTCAAGATAGAAAATAAACACTTATAACTCAGGTTGTATAACATATGTATACGTGACAGTGTGTTTGATCGAACATTAAAACATGAAGATAACCCATAACTAGGGCCGCAACTAGCAATCATTTTCCACTGATTAATATGACAATTATTTTGCCCAAAGTGAAATTGCGTCTCTTGTCCAACAGTCCAAACCCAAAGACTCTTCATTTACTATCATAAATGACAAAGCAGCAAATTATCACAATTACGGAGCTACAACCAGCAAATGTTTGACATATCTGGTTTACTTATTAATTTTGTTCTGACTGACTAATCAATTCATCGATTAGTCGTTGCAGCTCTTACAATAACTGAGCATGTGTGGCTGCAGTGTACATCATTACATGCTGACAGTAACCTTCTCTCTGTAGTCATTACATGACTACATCACCATGTGGCACTACGGAGCAGCAGCAAAAGATTATCAAAGTATTTGGAGAATAATGTACAACAAAGGTCTTGAGAAAATGCACACAAGGATAAAAAAGGAAAGAAAAAAATACATGTAGTTGTATTCTGTCATATTCTGACTGCCACTGATCTTCCATGTTGTGGAGGTATATTTATAGTGATAAAAACAAACTCATGTGAAGCTTTCACATATATGGAGGGCTGTGTTTCTCACTGGTGAGGCTGAATCCACTGGATAGTGACGTATAAGAAACGGTAAGC
This sequence comes from Chaetodon striatus, assembly GCA_029783705.1. NCBI lineage: Eukaryota > Metazoa > Chordata > Actinopteri > Chaetodontiformes > Chaetodontidae > Chaetodon > Chaetodon striatus. The sequence goes on along the minus strand of JAPZEB010000011.1, from coordinate 15,720,024 downwards.
ATACAAAAGTAGCTTAAAAACTTGAACTATTTAAGGACAACTTTTTGTTTGTGTCCAGTTCACAGCTGCCATTCAATGCTCATATGTATTTTCAGCCATAGAAGACCATGGTACGTTAGACCTGATGATGTGATGAAACAAATGACTTCCTCATACTGCTGTTTTGTTTTTAACTTGTACAATGAATCCACACAGACCTTCCTGCCTCAAACTGATTGACATGTGACAACATTTACCTCTGTCAAACTAACGTAGTCAAAAAACTCATGGAAACCATAAAAACAAACAAAAAAAAAAAACAACTGACTTTCCCAGGGCAAGATATTACATCTATATGTAACACATGCTCTTAATCCATATAAACATGTTATCCGGCATATCCAAAATAAATGAGCAAGTTTTGTCTCTCTTTGGAACCGACTGTCTGTGTCAAGAAATCTGTTTGTGTATTTACGTATGCAAGATTCACATATTCAGCACAGCCAACGTTAAGACTCAATCAGTAACTCTCAAACACTTCTGTTTGCCGTCTTTGACACTTTTCAGTGTTAAAGTTCTGACTAAGTGGTGCGGTGAAGGACATAACTCTACCTTGCACATACACAGTTTTCTATTATATATTCAATGTTATGTGCAGGTTTATTGAAAGACTACCTATTGAAACATTCAATAGTGTATTCACAAAACTACTGAAATGTGTTCTGCTCATAAACACAAGTGAACTCTGACATACGTATGCTCTATTGAAAACCTCTCAAACTGTTGATAAGGGCTATGTAGGGATGGGTATTGTTCACATATTTCAGTGCTAGTGTCAAAACTGACAAAACCCTTTCAATTCCTAGCTAAAAGGAATAGAAACTTTTTCTACAATTTTTTCTCACCATGTAATGAAGGTTCTTAATTGTTGAACATTTTCTAATCTAAGTCAAACAAAAACTTGGCCTAAATTAGGATTTTAACCCAACAAAATTCTGATTTAAAAGGATTAGAAGACTGAGACATTAGAAAGCAACCAGGCATTAGATGCCAACTTTCAGTACTTGAAAGATTTTGATAGTCTGTGCTACAAGGCACTTTTGTCCTATGGGTCTGGACTGGTGAATAACAATTCATGACAATATCAGACTGGCTGCACAGTGTCTTTCTATCTAGCTTATATACTGTATATTTGGGAACACTGCACATTCTGGCAGCGTCCCTGAGCCCCTGATGGTGTGCATCCTCATAACCATTATGTGGATTGGAAAGCACTGTCAGGGAATAGAAATCAGTAACCTTTTTTTCAGGCTAAACCATCGCAAATTGAAACAGATGTATCACCATTTCCTGGATGTAATGTGACAACAAATAACTCATATCATCCCGGCTGTGCAATCACTCATCAGACTACTCTTCTAAAACTGAAGGGAAAGCAGATCGTGCTGGATACCCAGGGCTCTCCAGCGAACATTATACTAAATCTAACAGAGAGAACAATAGCAGATGAATATCTGCTGAGCACAAAATATGCTAACCATCTTTGTGTGAAGTCCTCCTTGATTGTGGTTGCTTGGTAACACCAGGGACAACCACAGTGTGCCCTTCTAGGCGTCATTGAAAAGAACAAGCAAGCATCGCTCCTCGCGCTTCTCAAGCATTTCTCTCCGCATTGAATTCTTTATTTTCCACTCTATCATACATTATTTATCTGGTAAACAAATTAAAGGGAAATACAAGAACGTACTCATCTAGTGTGCGAGAAGTTTACTCCGTGTAATCTGACTGAAGAAGTGGAACCGTGAATGAGGGGATATGTGAAAATACATATGGAAGTGAGAACATTTATAAATGTCTTAACATAAATGTTTAGAGGAACAGTTCACCATAAAATCAACAGTACATTTTGTACTTTTTGTCAATCTGAATTGTTTTGGTGTGAGTTGCTGAGTGTTGGAGATATTGGCTGTTGAGATGTCTGCCCACTCTCGCATGTAAAGAAACTAGATGGCACTTGGTTTGTGGTGCTCAAACCCAAAAAATATACATTTGAAAAACTCAGCAGCAATGTCTTTCAATGTCCAACCATATCACTGCGCAGACGGAAGTGTGTACTCATGGACAAGAGGCTCTTGCTCCTGACAGCAAGGGATGTAAACATTAACGGCATCCTCCCTGCTGAGCAGTAACATTAGCTTTCGTAGTGGTGCAAGATGAGCTAGCATTAGATGCACGCTTCCCTCTGCGCAGTGATACGGTTGGTGGGTTTCATTATATTCAAAAGAAGGCAGACATCTCGGCAACTCACACCGAAACAATCTAGATGAATAAACAGCGCTATTGGCGAAAGGAGAAATATGTATTTTGATATAGGGGTGAACTGTGCCTTTAATACATCAAAGAAAGATGATGTGATTTGGTAAGATTCTGTTTGACTTTATTTTTCGGCGTGATTCCTCACCACAAATGACTTTTTCCTTACAGCAGATTTCTGAAGATATTTGCCTCTGTCGTGCTCTACAGCCTCATGTCTTTGGTATGTTTCTGAAGTAAACAGCTTTTTCTTACTTTTACTCCACCTAAAATCTAAAACAGTCATGCCTGTTGAGCGTTGTTGTGTTTACTATGAGGTTGCTGTTTTGTTGGACCTACAAATCTCCTGACGCTGCAAACAAACCAGACACAGCTGCCAAATTTCTGTTCTCTGCAAATACACTGAAAGTTACCTGTGGCGAGACATTTGCTATTCTTATTAGCCCCAAGTATGACAATGGCATTATTCCAAGTGACACGAGCAGCTAGCAGAATGCTAGCGTGTGCTCCTAATTAACCTACAAAATAAGTCTTGCCATTGATAAAGTGCTTCAAAGGCATAAAACACTGTGTGCTTTGTTCCATGTATAAATACATATTAAGTCCTGACTTTCCTGATTGTACCATGCCCTAACAGGCCAGCTCTCAGTCGCATGACCTATTCTGCTCATTCTGAATGTTGTGCAGGGGGTGTTATGTCCTGCTGTGCCTAAATCACTGTGTTAAACTAGCACCTTTATTTGCCAGCCCAGCTGACAAAAATACTGCACGTATATGAAGCAGCTCAGCTCAGTTTTTTGGTGTAGAACTGCGTACATGGTACACAAAAATGCATTCAGGTTGGCAGGAGTTGAATGGCTGATTTCATGATACTGCCAGGGAGAAATCTGCGCTCATCAATGTGGTGTGTGTCAATTTATGTGTGAACAACAACAACGGAAAATGAGCTAATATCTTGAGGTGGCTAGTGGGTGTGAATTTGGGCTCCTTTTGTGCGTTTGTGGGGGGCAGGAGTAAAGAGGTTAAAAAATATCCTTGGTGTAATTTCAGGCTGGTGATGTTAATGGAGACAGTCCAGGTTCAACAGATGAGGTCAGTCCCTACTGAGGTTGTTTGTGTATGAATGATTGTATACATAAATGGCTGTATATATGCAATATACATTTGCCTGTGGGTAAGTACAGTATGTGTGCGCAATGCATTTTAAAGTGGAGCTCTAGGTACTTGACAGTATACGCGGGTGCACAGAATGGATGCTTATGTGCGTGTATGTACGTATTCTACTTATAAATGTGATTTCGACCTCACCGGCCCTTGCTGTAGCCGGGATAGAACTGGTCAAGCAGCAACTGAAGCGTCACGTTTTGGGTCATGACGAAGTCTTTGCCCAAGTCGTGACGGCAGGCATGGCAGGTGTACACCTTCGCTCGGAACGAGCGTTGTAGACAGCTCTGAGGAGAGAGGAAAGCAGGAGGAATTCACACACAATTACAAGGATTTTGAGAACACATCCAGTCAGTACGCACCTTGCAAACATTGTGTGAGCAGACGGTGGTGATGGGTTGGAAGGCCAGCTCCTGGCAGCACACACACATGAAGATCTGCTCCATCTTCCGCAGGAAATTCTTTATAAATACACACACAGAAACACACGAAAGGAATGAAGAAGCAAGGAAGGAAAAACACAGGAAATATATATAAATGTTACAACTGTAGAAAGAGCTTTTAAAAATATACTGCCATTTTAACACTTGTGCTTTCTGCTAACGTCAGTTTGCAGGTAAAACAGCTAATTAGCTGCACATAGGTGAAGCACATTAAACAGCGTGTAAAGCTGCAAATGTCACATTGTTCTGGGTAGATGTCAGTATGGCCCTTGCCCTTCAAAAATCACTGCTAACAACACATTGTCTGTCTATGACACATAGCTACAGCACAAGTTTGTTTACTTTGTCTCTTGCTGCCTACGACATCAACAAGTCCCTCGAGCCTGCTGAGACAAAATGAGCATTTCTACAATTTCCCCAAAGACCTTTTTTTTTCCTTTTAATAATGCAACACTATTAACAGAGTATTTAAAAACTGCAATCACAAAAAAGGATGCCTTAATGTGATTTCAGTTAGACTTTAAGATCTAAAGACCAAGGAGATAAGTTTTATTTTCATTGATGTGTGACATTCAATAACTTCTCCTTTACAAGGCTGCTGTGTGAGATGGTTTGTGACCTCAGTGTTGAAGAGCCTGAGATGTCTTCAGCCCCTTTCCCACTGTACAAAAAAAACCATTAACACCCACTAACATCTGGCTTTTGTTTGGTGGGAAAGGTTACAATCGTCATTCATTCCCAGGATAAACGACTCTGCAGTAGTCACAGGTATTTATCGGCTCTAGCTTGATCGGTTTCAATAAGCAGCGATGGAAACATGACACGCAGGTGGCTGCGTTAATCTTTGCCCCCTTTTCCAACACAATGCAATGATTTGCTGCCACAAATTCCGTCCGTCTCCAAATCAGTCGGCACCAAGTTTTAAAAAGCAGCTGAATACCACTACGGAGCCCTTTATGCAACTCGGGTCTACTGGCAATGGGAAAGGAGTCTACCACCTAATTTGATCTGGGTTTCCTGTGCTTAAAAAACCTGCTTATACACACTAATTTTGGTGGAAAAAGGAAAAGGGGTATTAGTGTGTCAGAGAGTACTGGGATTCATACCGGTCCCTCTTTAAGGTGTCCCATGGCTTCATCCCAGAGTTTCTTGTTGGCTGTGTCCTCCCGGATCAACTGCTGCTGCTGCTCTGACAGCTGGAAAGTCTCCTCAATCTTCACCTTTTTAGAGGGAGGCTCTGACGCTGGTGACGACTCTGGTGAGGACACAGAAATAGGACTGAAAAATGGAGCTACTCTTGGAGAAAAGAAAGATGATAATGAAAACGATGTTAACAGTAGTTCATGCTGGTGGAAAAGAAGACACTGGTGGATATTAAATATTTACGAGCCATCTTAAAAGGAGTTTCACTGCTCGCGCTGTTCTCACCTGTCCTCTTCTCAAAACACCTTGTCTGACCTGCTTTGAGATTCATCTGTAAATGCACCCACCACTATCTCTGGTTGTCTTCTGCTCTCCATTACTCTGTGGCTCCTCTTCATCCACACCCGCCATTGGCTGCTCATCATCCTCGTCTTCGTCATTCTCTTCTTTCTCCTTGATCTTGCGTCTCCGTGGCCTCCCCCTGCCAGGATAGTGCTTACTCCGACCGCCACGGCCAGGTCGGGCACAGGCCTCCTTCTTTGTTTTGTTAGCCATGGCCGCCAAGTAGCCGGGCGGGTACTGCAGACAGCGGCACTTTGTAAAACACATGAAATATCCTACATACGGTATTGCCGGCATATATACATGTACTGTCTAAACTTAGGTTTATAGAATATCTGAAGAGCTTATACAGTGAGGTTCGCATACACACACAGATGCACTTTCAGTCTAACCTGAACAGAAAGACCTAGTTTTTTTATCCTCTCAAGTCCTTCAGGCGTCCACGGTGCTGGCTCCAAATCATCCCGTCTCAGCAGGTACCGCCACACCAGGTAACCACACTTTCCAATCTCTGGCCAGTACTTTACCACCTAAAATTTTCACACAAACAGATAACATTAAACACTGCCGTGCTTCTCTACATTTAAAACATCTTATGATTAATCTGGTGCTGGTCTTTATATTTTGATAGCATCTGTGTATGTCCAGCAGCTTTACTTGAAGTTAGCCGATCTGTTTTAGACTATGAAAAACAACAACAAAATGCACGTCTGTACCTTGTAAATACCATCGTAGCGGTTCCCCTCCTCGGGAGCGTATTTGCTGATGCGTCGACCTTTGGAACTGCGCACCACTCTGACAGGCTTTCCCGCCCGCCAGTTCCTTGATTCTGCCCCGTCTTTGTCATTCAGAGGTGCATCGCAGTTTAAGGCCAATGCCCTGAAGGAGACAGGATCCAAGAATTATAGAGAAGGCAGAATGATGTTTATTAAGCCCTCCTAACGATTAGGGATGTTAAAGTACAATCTGCCAATGATTGATGTAAAGAAGTTTATCATTACGGCTCATTTATCTTTAAAAACAGTAGCTTTCCATTCATCTTTAAGTGTTTCACCTGTTCATATGTGTTAGGGTCTGGTCAAAAGTGTGCTCTCCGATCCGTTTGTTTCCTGAGAGGTCACGACCCCCACTGCCTGTGTAGGTGAACTCATCTCCGCGGTCCTACAGCAGGTCATGATAATCATAACAAAATGATCAGCATACTAAAGGAAAACCCCTCTACTCAGGAAGCTACATGTTGTCCACACAATGAGATAAAAAATAATGCAAATAACCCACCACTTCATCCTCAAAGCCCCCAGCCAACACCAGCGAATAGGACCCATCGTTACTGCGCCCGTGGATACCGCCAACATGCGGCCTGTGAACACCTGCCTCACTCACCTGAAGTGTCGGTGTGAGGCAGAGAAAGAAACAGAGAAGCAGAGGAAAGCCACTGATGATATAGGCAGTAATATATCAGAAATCACATTACAAAAAGATATGACACTGCAATCCTCAATATCATATTAGTGACAGTATAGGATAAAACATGGGAGACTTACAGGAATATTTCACCCTCCAAACAACCATTTGTGAATGAATTTCTCACCCCGCGACATAGAAGTTGTGAAGAAAACTCAGTTGTTCCTGTATTTCTTGCAGACGGAGAAAATTCTTGATGAAGTAAAGTCATGGGTGTTTAAAAACAGAAAAACTATATTTAAAAAAAATGTCTCCAAACTGTTACACAACTTGTGCAGTATAATCTTATTCAAGTCTCATTTATCCAGTTGTATGCTCGGACAGCCCTTTCCCACAGTAAACTGAATGGAGATTGAAACTTACCTATGTTCTCTTCAAAACCAAACTCCACTGACAAATACAGTAACTTTATCTGACTGAAAACGGGAGCTACGCGTCTACCACTGCCTGGATCAGTTCGTTTATCTATGTCATTGTGTGACTTTGGTGTTTTAAAGGGTTAATTTGGATTGACCAAAGTCAAACAGTAGTTAAGTTTCAGGGACAATGCATGTGTTTGGGAAGTACTGATCTTAGACTGGATTAATGAGACTGGGACTACACTGCATGATTTGTGTGAAGGGATGTTTTGATATAGTTTTGCTGTTGTTTAACACAGACCGCTATGACATCAATTCATCAAGAAGTTTCTTAACTTTCCGATTCTTCATTCACCAGTGGCATGCAAGAAAAATGTCTCCACAAATTAAGTGTAACACAGGGTGACTAATCTCAATACAAATGGTCATTTGGGGAGTGAAGTAGTTCTTAAACAAACTGCTCAATTTTCTTTCAGTTTTTATAAATGGTCAGAGTAAACCCTATTAATTTTGATGCTCTGTTAAAAAAGCTAACCTGAACTCTGAATTTCCAGGTGGTCCCAACAGGAATACCAGGTATTGGTCCATAGTGGTTTGAAGGAACAATTGTGCACTCCTTAGTGCGCCCCACACAGGCCATACCCTGCAATCACATTAAGAAAGACAACAAAGACTCTGAGCTGCATACAAAAAATATAATTAAATGTCCTCGAGTGCAAATGCCTTTAGATCACATTTGTGTAGTGTTTAAGAGCAAAGCTGCTGATGTGTTTTACTTTCAATCATCATCTAAATTCCATTTAGGATGTACACAGGATTTCAAAGTGAGAAGAAAAAAAAGTATTTTATTTTAAGAGTTATAAAATTGCTATAATGTGAAAGGCAAGAATAAATGCTGTGTGACTCACAGCACTTAAATGTGCCCAAACACACAAGCCAGGCTGTTTTCAATTAGTCCACAGAGAAAGGGAGCATTCTGGTAAAGAAATGAGTTATTTTTCCGTTGGCAGTTCCAGGAAAGTGGCTAAGTCATGCTTAATGGCATTGTTCACATTACACCATGGAGCAGAGCGTCAGGGAGACAGCCAGGCCGGGATGGAAACGAGCCACACAATATCTCAAAGCGTTGCCATGAGAAGACTCTGAGGAGGTTTTGGGGAAAAAATATTTAACAGTATGCTTAAAACAGATGCTTTTTAAAAACACTTTTAAATACATGTCAGCTGTCTTCCTCCGTCTCATTTTCTGCCTCAGCAGCTAGCATGGGATAATTTCAGTTTTTGCCAAGAAAAAAGTCTGAGTGTAATGAGAAAAAAACGAAGTGTACACGCTGTTCATTTGTCATGTTATGACTATTGAAGAACAGCACAATAATCAACAACACATCAATATTTGTACAAATGTAAGCCTTTATATAAAAAGTGCTATGACTCAAACCAATATTATTAATCAACACCAGGAGTCTGGTCAAACATTAAGTAGATATTAAGTCTTGTTGACTGAATCAAAAACATCTGATCTGATCGTTTGATTTAAGGGAAAAAGCTGTGGTGTGCTCAGCCAATATTAAACAGAGCTTCAAAGACGTACACACAAACCTCTTCACATGAAACAAACCATTTATCTGTGATCAAGAACAACACGACGCAGAGCAGATTACTTACACAAAATATTAAACACATAAAAGACGCACAGAGGAACAAACCAGTTTGCAGAGAGTAAATGGGATAAAATGTGTATGTGATGCAAGAAGAATGCACTTAATGTATGAATCAATAAATTAATGGCTAACCCAAACATTTGCTGCTGGAGGTAAACAATAAGAACTATACGCTACAGACTGCTGCATCATTTTAGTTTGCTGTGTGTATTTTGTGGTGTTGTCCCTAATAATCAGGACTCTTGCTCTATGATAAAAACTTGTCAAGTTAAATGTATTTATTTTATGGCTATAATCTAAACATTATATACTACAACATGTGATGCATTTAAGCCCTATGGAGGAAGATTATTACTCATTCTTTTAGGTCACTTTTTGCTTTCCTGTGTTGTGATGAAAATTTTGTCTTAGGTGAAGACATTTGAAAACGCCTGTCTCTGCTGAGAAAATGTAGCTTTTCAAAAAGGTATGTCCGATGATGATCAAGTATTCTCAACAATCTGGTTCTGATGTGACACATTTTGAACACTAATCACTTGTGGCAAGTGTTGCAATGTAAATCTAATTGGTAGAAAATGAAAATGCTTCTTGTATCTTTTGTGCAAAGCATAAGCAGGCTACTTAAGCCTAGATGTGTCCAATACAGGGAATGGGAGCTTTTTTTTCTATTATCTTGGCTGTATTTCATTGATGGCAGACTTTTGGAAAATCGGTCTGGAAAAGTTAATGGCAACAGGAGGAGGAGGAATGACAGGCACTCCCTCAGGCTTACTGTTGAAATTGTAAGACTTTCAGTCTTACAGAGCCGCTGTCAGTCCACCTGGTGTGTGTGTGTGTGTGTGTGAGTGTGTACCTTTGGGTGCCCTTGGTTCTCACCTTTCACCAGTCCCTTTGACTCTCAGTTGTTGCCGAAGGCATCTTGGCTTTCTTCTTGCTGGCTTTGAGCTTCTCTCCTGCTTTAACAACCTCGCTGGTGTCATTCTTACAGGTGGGACAGTACCTGGCAGAACGAGAGGAAGTCATTTTTGTGGATTCTCTTCTGTAAACATAACTGAAATGTGGTAAGAGAAGTACCCTTAAGAGAGATGTTGCACCAACATAAACATACCACAAAGTTACTACAAAAAGTCATTAAGGAATGTCATCTGTCACAGTAAGCTTTTTCATGTTTTAGTTCCACCCTGTTCCAAGACATAAAAATGGAGAGAGGGATTTTCCTCTCAGTAACTGGCAAAAAATATTAAATAAAGCAAAAAATTTTCACACCCCCATTTCTGCTTGGCAGAGACACATCTGAAGCTGTTGCATTAGATAATCTCACATCTGCATGATGTCATTATTTAATATTGATTTTGACCCCAATCACCACTTAATTACTGCGTAAATGCACTTCAGCTCATATCAAACACCATTAATCAACCTTTTTAAATTGATTGCACAGGATGTCGTGGCTAATTGCTGAGCTACACGCCCTCTCACCAGTCCTCGTCATCGGGGATGGTGGCCAGCGGCGGGTTCAGGCAGTAGATGTGGAACGCCATGTTACACTCGTCACACAGCAGCTGCATGTGAGCATCCTGTTTCCCGCCACACACACAGCAGGAGCAGAAGCGGCACTCTGCGTCGGGGTCAGCCTTGCAGTGCTTACACTCTGGGCCGCTCTTCCCTGGTTCCAAGGACAAGACATTCATACACGCATGCACATGTACTTATAGCAATATGGATATGTTTTGCCATTATTTCTACTGAGTGTGTATGAGTGTGTGCGGTCTGCTGCATACGTTTAAACTGTCCATCTGAAGCAGAGAGTGCACGAGCTCCTGGTTTTTCCACCTGGTAGATTTCGTCCAGGAACTGAACTTTACAATCCCCGATTACATCTCCAGGACCCCTGAAGGGAGGGCGGGACAAGAAAGAGACAGGAACAGAGGGAGAGAGATGAAAGCACAGGAAAAGAAAAAGATAGAAAAAGGGTAATTACCTTCACCAAAGAGGTTATGTTTTCTTTTTGGTGTGTTTGTTTGTCTGTCAGAGGAATTCCAGAAAAACTACTGAACCAATTTCATAGAACTTGTTGGAAGGGTGTAGCAAATACTAATTATTTTTCACTTTTGTTTACACTGCAAGATACGGATGTCACAAGAACCGATACTGCAGTAACAAGTCAGTGCCAAAATTCTGAAAACGCTGCTGTACTCCTTCTTCTCATGTACCATTAGGTACCAGAATGCAATCCTCCCAGACCTGATGGGGAAGCATGTAAGTGTTCTAGTCTGGAGTTAAATGCTAAAGAAAGAAAAAGACTGTGTACCAGCACAGAAGGAGAGCAACAACACGTGGAAGATGGCCACAAGTGAAGCAGGAGCGACAGCTCTGCCTTGACTCATCAAAAAGAAAAGTGTCATTCCCTAAGGCCTTCTTATTTTTTTATTCCTTGCAATGGGAGCACCACGTGTTTACTAGAGCTGTACCCAACTCTGAATTATGTCACTCGAATCAGTTTTGGCTGTTCCTTTTTTTATATAGTGTTTTAAAGTTTGAACCGTGCTCAGCAGGACGTCAAGTGTGACAGTGACATTCACCTCATGTAGGTGACAAGCTAACTTCACTGACGACAAATCAGAAATGTGCAACATTTTTGCTGACACCAAATATCAAACAAAAGCCAGAGACTGTATCATATTAAGTAGCTGGGAGTCGTAAATTCACCACTTCTAAAGAGAAGGCAGAGAGTAATGTTATCTTGAAACTTGACCGGGCAAAGCCTCTCCTCCTCCAGTAAGCTGCCTCTGTATATGCAGCTGCCTGTGCCGAAAAGCAGCATGAAAGAGAGGAGCACTCTCTCTGCAGCAAAATCTGGGGACCAAAAGGTCTGAATGACAAAAAAAGACAGCTCAACTTGAAGGAATCTCAGTCAACTGAGGGGTCTATGACTGATGATTCAAACCTCTGACTTTGAGGTGGCAGCCCTAGTACTTACACCGCGCTATAAATGCCAGCAGTGAGGCACTGAGTGTCTATTCTGCGCTCATCACTGTCACTTTCTACCCAGCCATCCAATAATGGGAGGAGTGTTGGGAGAAAAAGCCTACGACAAAGACCAATGGTGACATCTTAAACATACAAGCGCTGAACAACGAGAATAATGGACAAGTGTTGTTTTACTGGGGGCTATACATTTCCTCACCCACAAAATCTCATGAACCCACATCGACTAATACTGTGCTTTCAGGTCGGAACATCAGGGATAATAAAAGATGTACATTTAATTTGATTTAAATGTCTTTAATTATTGTATGTTTAGAATCCAGCAATTTACTCTTTTGTTCGTTTGTTTTTGTTTTTTTTTACAATGATATCAAACTGGGTGTCAGGAATTTTGGAATTTCACTGGTTCTGGTATCAGCTGCAACATTTCTGGTATTGTAACATGCCTATTGTGAGATAGGGCATTTGGCCCTGGCTAAATAAACGCCACCAATCTTAAAATCCAGTAGACGGTGTTGAAATTAACAGTGACATGGCCACTTGTAGAAATACGATGACTCCATATCACAATTCACATCCACATGTACCTGTGATCCTCTGGGGCAGCCTATACATATAGTTACTTAAATCTCATACAGAAAGCAGTTGTTATGGAGCCCTCAGGGACAGTGGATTCATAGGAAAAAAACGGTACAACTGCTTTTTTCTCAAACTAAGGTGTAGCTATGGAAACGTAAATACGTATACACACATATCATGCGCCCTATTTTATCCTTGGATCCAAATGTTTACCGTCTGCAATAAACTCCACCAGAGATATCGCGGAAAAATGTTCAGACTTTATGCTTCACGATAACATGAAATAACACTGACGGCAATTGTAAATAATTAATGCACAGCTGAGATGATGAGGCATCCGCTAGGCACAATCCTACTTTGACATTATATTTATAGTTTGGGAAATATATCCAGACAAATATAGTTGCGCTTGCAGATCTCCTGGCCCTGGCGGAGGTCTGCGCCCTCTGAGTGCCATCCTAATTGAGCAGGTTACAGGGAGATGGAAGGCAGTCACACAAAGAAGCGGTACATTCTACATCTTGTGAGCAATAAAAGTAATAACTGGTAAAGCAGATATTCTAATGAAAAAATAAAGCAAACACATCACCCTCCCACTTAGATAGGAAGATCCTCACCCCAGGAGGATGTTGACGCGGAGCTCCTTGTTGGTGCGGGACGCTTGGTTGAGGCTCTGAACCTCGGCATCGAACCAGAAGCCCCTCTCATCTGGGGTCTCCAAATTGTAGTTGACCATCACATTCATGCCAACCTGGAGCTGGTCCCACCGCAGCAGGGTCCTGGCACGTGGCCGCACATCCACCGGTCGCATCTCCACCACACCGTTCTCTGGATAGCTAGAAAGAAAGAAAGGAGTGAAAAGGAAGTGGGGGTTAAGGTGTATGAAATCTTTACGCTTTTTGATTTTCACATTGTTGTCTTACCTACTTTGGATGTTAATGGTTAAAGACACTTAATGTGTTTTGTTTCTTAAAAGCTCAGGTTTATGTACAAAATGAAAGTGCATTTCACGAGAGCCACATTTCTCTTTAAAACCACAGGTTATTGGGAACTGAAAGGGTTACATGGACCATTCCCAATGGCTGGTAGAGTAAAACATTGGAGGACAAATTTGAAAAGTATAAAACATCTTTAACAAAAACTAGCTGTTCAGAGCAGTGTGTTCTCTAAAAGTGGATGGATGTGAAGCAAAACTACTTAACAGGTCAATGCATTAAGTCACGTACTGTACCAGTGATTAGGAATATAAGCCTCTGTGCGGAAACGTGCAAGTCCATGCAAGTCTGCAGCCCACACAAGCTCAGAGGGGCAAAAACTGCAATACATTTGGATTTTGCACAGAAAGCCAAATGCTTATTATAAGAAAGCGGCGTTACAGACCTTTATCAGTTTATTAAAATGTGAATTTAGTCCAGAACAGAGTGCAATGTAAATGGTTATTATTACAAATTGATGTCCTTTTTTGTTCATTGGTTTGATTTGCAACAAGGTTTAAGCACAGGTCTACTTATAAACAAGGCTTTTAGCCAGAAATTGACTTAAAGAAATGAAAATATTAGCCAAAAATATTATTTCAGATAAACAAATGGATTTAAATTTAGACTTTAGTTTTTCAAATTATATCTTTATGACAAACAGCACAGATACAATAAGATGTGTTTTAACCAGTTGCTACGACACAGTCTATAAGAGTTTCTGAAATAAATAATTAAAGTAATTAAACATACATGACTTTACTCCACTTTTTTTTCTGTAAAGCAAAACCCACTCACATACTGCCAATTCTCAGAGACTTGCCTCTACATAGCATGAGACATTTGCAAACAACAGCTTTCTGACTGGGTTTCTGGAGCGTAGGATTATGGAGGATTTTCACTACTATAGTCTGCCTAAACCTCCTCATTAATCTACACAGAAAATAAATGTCATACAGCAACCTTATTACCACTGGCAAAACCCCATTCTTACAAGTTTGGTAAAGTCTTTTCCAAGTTATCATGTACGTATAGACAGGAATCAGTTCACAGCATTCTCCACATTCCTTTGCTTAATTGCTAATTTTAAGGGGATCCCCACTGAAGCTACTGTTTTATGAAGGCTAGAAAAAAATATAGCAACATTATTATACTTGTTGTATATTGTTTTTTCTGTCTTAACAAAGTAAAACTTTTAAGAAACAAAGAAATTCCAGACTGGTTTAATGAGCCTCAGGAGTTATCTACATCCTGGTAGACTGCTGCGCCCTCTGCCCCAGCCAACAGCAGCACAGTGAGGAAAGGTGAGGTGACTAAAGATGACCAACAGCCAAGATAAACAAATATGTAGGAACGGCAGGACTAGGCTGAATAAAAGATCCACATAGCTTTACTGTTTTAGATATTCAATTTGACCATTTTTAAAGCTTAAAAGCTTAAACTTCATTAATGGACTATGTAATACAGAGTATTTTGTAGGGATTCACCAAGACTGAACTGCAGAATCTGATTTGGTTTGGAAATTTTGAGATTATTGGCATCAGCAGGTTAAAGAGTGCCATCTTATTACAATATTTAGTTTCAGTTTAGCTTCTCTGTTAAAGTCTAATGTGTCTTAACAGTTTAGTTTTTTTCGATTAACAAAATAAGTAGCACAACCACAATAAAAACAACAAAAAAGTCATTCATTTAACATCTGTAAGCTCTATAGACTGTATTAAATAATAAACATAGCTACTGTGACATCACCCATTGGTTTGTGGACTCCTTTTCTGAAGCCTTGAGGTCAGCATTTCAGCCAAGCCAGAAGTGACCATATATTACTTAGAGGGTGAAGCTGTGGAAAAGCAAGAGGTGGATCTTCCCGAGAAGCCAAGGACACTATCCACAGACAGCCTATCACTTAAAGCAGCCACGCCCTTAATTATGCATGACTTTGAGCATTAATAAAATGTATATGGCTGACTTATAGAAAAATTCACCTTCCATACAGTTGTCACAGAAGGGGAAATTAGCTAAACAGACCAAAACCGATTTCTTCGTATAAAGCTGTAAACATGTTTTTCCTGCTGTAAAGTTTAAACATGAGGGTCTGTGGGGATGGACTTACTTCTGGAGCCAGTCTTATAAGGCTATTAAAGGCACTGCAGTTTTTGGCACTTTCATGTTGGCTTAATTTTTCATCCCCAAAGGAGAACTTAACTAAGAGATCTTTTAAAGGAATATTTCAGCATTTTGAGAAATCCACTTATTTGCCATCTAACGACAATGCTAGTGCTGTCATCTTACATCGCTTTGAGGTTGCCCACCAACCTGCAGCAACTCCAGAAAGTTACTGTTATACAACTTGGTTTTTGGATGGCTTATACAAACAAGTGAGCTTAAGAGGTGTTAGCAGATTAAGTAGAATTTATTACAATTGGACAGAGCCAAGTTATTTTCCCCATGTCTCTAGTCTTTGTGCTAAGCTAAGCTAGCTGCCTTCATATTTACCATACAAGAATGAGAGCTGTATGAACTCGAAACTAGGACTAGACAACAAATACACAAGTCTTTTTATGATGTTACATGTACATGAGGAAAACTGGTAGCACATTCTGTGCAGCTCAGAATGTCCCTCCTTTGCCATAAAAAGATTTGAGCAAGTGTGAAAGTCTTCTTGTCTCGCAAACTCGGAGTGGGGGTATGGGGTTAATTGCCCAGGTTTCCTGCCTGCCAATCATCATTAACTGTAAGGATCAGGCCTGACTCAGAGATTAATTGACAGCTTGCCTGCTTGCTTGCCAATAGCCGGAATTATGCGTACAGATGAACAATGTGTTAGCACTGAAGTTTAACTGCACAACAGCCTGCACACTCAGGTCCGCTCACACAGTGGGAGGTGGAGGAGGGGTAGTAGAGAATTGTGTGCATGAGCGAGCAGTGTATGTGTGTGTGTTTTTGAGGGAAAGCTGAGCCTAAACTGGGTACGTTCTCAGACTGTCTGCAGCGAGACAGGCCCAATGATGGCCTGTTGAGCTCAGTCTAAAAATGGCTATGATAGCCGACATTTTAAGACTTCAGAATGTGCACTACGTGTGCTTTCCTTCCTTACTAAGAAGACAACGCTGCATATTTTAAGACATTGTAAATTGACTGGAGGGCCTACAGAGGCAGACTGTAAGAGTTGTACATGTGTGTTGTAGTGGTGAGTTTGTAGTTAAGTAGGGCTGAAGTGGTAGCTAATTTTGGACCCTGTGAATGATGCAGT
>JAPZEB010000011.1:15666689-15686412 GCA_029783705.1 Chaetodon striatus | reverse complement strand
AAACAATACAGACTGATAAACAGCGCTACAGGTAAGAGGAAAAACATGTTGTTGTCTTTTATTTGAGAGTGAACTGTCCCTTTAATGATGAAACTGTAATTAACTCAACAATGATTAATTATGACTGAAAACCATGTAATTTTTTGGGGGGGAAAGGCTTAGATGGGCGATATGGGCAAAAATGTACAGTATAATTATCACAACATGAAAATTCTATCAATCCTTTCACATCAAAAAAATATTGTGCTGAAATTAGGCTTAATATTTTGGAAACTGAGCTGGGCCAAATACAAAGCATGCTTGGGAAGCATGACAATCATCCATCTGAATCTATACAGTATGTGCGCTGCTTAATAGTCAGGACATGAGCAAACAGAAAACAGCACGGTCCGTCCTAACTGTAGCGTGCATACCGTAGTGACGCCAGGGTGTAAACACAACTAAACAGCTCTTAGATGTCAGGGCACGTGGAGCCACGAGTCCCCTCCTTCCTCAAATTATCATTATCATCATCATAACACACCACATGCTCAAGCCTGGTGGCTCTCGAACAGGGCTCAGTGCAGTTTAGAGCAACTGGTGCCACATGTTAGAAATGCAAAACTGAAATGCGCAATTGGACAGATATATAGGGACACAGGGTGTTGCACGTGTAAATCAAGCTGCCGTTTAATTCGGTTAACAAGATCTTGTCGTTGAGTGTCGCGGGCTAGTTGTTTGTGCTGCACTACTTTGGTGTACATGTGGAAACAGAGGGCGATGTTCTCTTTTCTCTCTCGCGGCAATGTAAACAAACATGTCTACGGCGGTGAGACATTTGTTGCATGCAGGTCTCCTCAGCGCAAACCCAAACAATGCAATATGCTCCCATAACCATACATCCATGCTATATCGCTGTTCTTTCTCGGGGGCTGGCACATCGCGTACCCCGGGCTCTTGCGCAAGAACTATTGGCGAATTCCTATCAAAACAGGAAGCTCGCATGGGTCCGAAACGGCTACAACACCAGAAGACCACTCACACTCTCCACCAGCACCAAACCCTGCCAAAACACAAAAAACCGACTGTTGCGTGACGGGGTGACACAAAATACACGTTTACCTGTTTTCCTCGGTAGAACAGGCGCTGCTGTTGAGGGCTTACACTGAAGATGTCCTGTATTTTCAACCGTAAAGACTCAATTTTGGTCAATCTAGAAAGATCCTCAACGGTTCGCGTCTCCTTCCCGTCTATAGTGCGAACCTGGATCCACATTGTTGCACCGCCCTGTTACGCCTCGAATAAATAGCAGATTAAACTGTATTTGGATACGACTGATGTTTTCCAGGGGTCAAAGGAGATAGAAATGAAAAATGTTCAGGGCTCCATTGCGTTTTCCTCTGCAGAGGTAACGTCGGACTGGCTCGCGCAGGAGGTGTCTCACATGAGGTCGCGGCGCCAAGCAAATCTCGCGAGCGTTGAAGCGAGCACAGTTTTCAGTTAAAGACACAGCTCTGCCTTTAATGTAAAAGAATACTGAGCCTTGTCTCAAGGCCTTTACAGTACAGTATTAGGTAGCTATTGTAGTGGTGCTGATTTACAATCTAAAAACTATTTTAAATGTGAACTCTTTAGACAGCAGCACACTCTTTTACTTTGTGTCAGTCTGTCTCTGATGAGCTCAGGTCCAGAGAAGTCAGCGCTGTTTCTGGGTGTGATAGATATGGTTTGCACGGTAGAGGTAACTTGCATTTGTAGATGCAACAACTAACCAAAGTGGTATGGTATGGATTTTCCACATTGGTTCCTCACCTATGTATTAATATCCTTTATACAACCATGTTTATTTTTAATGCAGTGCTGTCCGAGGGCTCAAAGGTCACAGCCATCCAATATTGGTTTTCAGCTTTGTCCCTTACATGCAGGGATTTCTCCATTTTCTGAATGTTTTGATGATATTGTGAATTAGAGATGGTGAAATTTCTAAATCCCTTGCTTTGAGAAACACTGCTCTTAAACTATTGGACTGTTTGCCCATGCAATTTTTCACAAAGTTACAGTCCTTGCTTGTGGGCAACTGGATGACCCTTTCATACCCAATTATGATACTGTAAGCTTTTACCAAACAACCTGTTTACTTGTGAAATTTTGCAGACTGGTGTTTTTTCAGCATGCCACAACTTTTGTTGCCTCTTCCCAACTTTTTTGGAACGTGTTGCTGGTATCAAATTCAGAATGAGTGTATTTTTACAACAAAAATTAAAAAAAAAAACAATTATGTCTGTCAGTTTAAACATTAAATATCTAGTCTCTGTACTGTACCCAATTGAATATAGGTTAAAAAAAAAAAAGATTCACAAATCATTGCATTATGTTTTACGTTTTGACACAGACATAACTTAAGGTGCATATTCCTATATTCTCAACCCCTGGGAGTCTGAGGGCCCAGGCCAGTTGCTCACTATGTCCAATTTGTAATCCAGTGTTGGTTGTATGTTGTGGTATATATTATAGGATGAATCTACTGTAGACCAAGTTTCATGTCTCTTTTTTACCTACCTGAACTGCAGCACATTCAGCATGCTGCTCCCGTAGACCTAGTAAGAAACAGTAAAACTGAATGCACTGGCTTACAGCTTGTTACAGAATTGATTTTGATGTGCTGCTCATTTTTTTAAAAATACCCTTAATGGGCGTGGGCCAAAATCCAGTGGACAAAATACATACTTGATATGCCGCAAACTAAACCCAACAACACCTTAAGAGCTTTACAGGATGCAGTCAGCTAGTTCCTCTGCTATAACCAGACAGGGTGAAGCTACTTTTAGCTGCTGTTCTGCATACAGATAGGATCAACTTTTTCAATGACCCTTAACCTTCACTGAAATCTGAATTAAAATCTCTCCTGTTCTCCTGAACATTTAATTGATGAACTTGGTCACTGCACTTTTATTCTTTGAAGCAACAACTAGCCCTTTGCACAGACACTGTATTTCTTTTATTTATTTTACATCTAATTAAAAAAACAATTTTTATCTAATCTTTGACTATTTTTCCTTTTGTAGTTTTAAATGTTGTCAAGTATTTCATTGACTTTTGTAAAGCAAAATCTCATGTAGGAATATTGGTCTTGGTCTCTGAAATACTGTCTCAGTCAAGCGGCACATCACTAAATGAATACGTACTGTATTGTTACAATGGTGATATAACAGTGACGTATACTCCTCTTTTCAAACTGGTGATCAAATCCTCTTTTTCATAAATCTGTCTTCCCATGAGCATGTAATAGAAGCCACTTAAAGCTTCTCCAAAGAGCCTACTATCATGGGCCTGACTCTGTCCCTTCAAGTATTTGTGCACACCACTGCATACACAAGGGAAAAAAAGGCCTGTATGGACTGAAACCCCTTGTCTGACAATACCTTCTAGCTGAGCTAAAATCACTGTAAAGCACATGCCTCTCGTGGCATAATTGCTTAATTAACATTTGTCCCAGCTGGAGACCTCCTCCATGTGCCACCGGCAAGTCTATAACTGTCAGTATAAACGAATAATACATGTTGCTGCGTGTTCTGGCTTTTGCTCATTTGACTTAGATTTATGGCAGTTGCATTAAAACGATGTGGGGTGTTAAATATATCCAGGGACACTTTTTTTTAACACAACAATCCGGTAATAAACAACTCTAATCCACTGCCTCAACCTACAGCAATGGAGGTCTACATACAGCAGCCAAAACACAATGGATTGGGCTCATGCCCTGATTACGGTCTGGGGGGTTGTCAGTTTTTTAAGGCAGTGCACAAATCTTCTGCAATACAAACTGGTCCCAGACATAGCCATTACCAGAATAACCATGTGGTGGAGCTTTCTGGACAGCCTGTAGTCAGGAGCCACCTGAGAGGCGAAACAAAGGGCAAATTGAAGCTCTGCATTTCACTCATACATGAGACGCTGTCTGTTTACATTAGTGACGAGCGCCATCTAGCGGTGAAAAGTAAACAATACATGCTACTGAAGTTTCACACTGTACATGGAAGAGTTCCCACTGTGTCTTCTGTAACTAATTGAAAGCTACTGACGCGCTCAAGTTATGAATGAGAGTTTACAGTTTGATGCTGTTGATTCATTGTTGCGCACAGTAGCCTCGTCGACATGTGCATTTTTTCTAATGACAGCTGCCTCAAGATGCTCCTCTTTCAGTGACAATGGGTGAGACAATCTCAGCAAGGTTATTAATACAGTGTGAAGTGAGTGTGTGTCAGCAATAGCTCCAAAACCAAAATAACAATTTGGTGTGGCACGCGACCAGCTAGCTACGTCAGGCTGCGCACATTTGCATCGGGCGCACGCAGGGTGGAAGTGAAGTGGACGGTACAGTAGTCTTCAAGCAAGCCAGACAGAGTAGTCGGTTACTAGCTTTTTGTAAAGCCTACAGGGTTCAGTAGATATCTGAGACAAGGCGCAAATTTGTCTCTAAAGTAAACCTAGAATTTTTTACTTGTCATAAAGTGGCTGTCAACTTGCAAACCCAGCTGGTTAGCTGGATGGCTAGTGATAATGAACTGTTATGCATTGTCGGACAATCAGCTAGTGTTACTCCGGCTAATGCTCCTTTAGCCATCTTGCTGTCACTGACATCACTCCGTGCGCTGACGACATGCGATGTATGCATAACTTTTTATCTGCTCGACATTTAATTACTACAAAATTTCCATTATGGACAGCGAACGCAGCAATTGTAGGCCCCAGATTGGAGACAATAGCAAGCTAACCTAGCTAGCAAGCTGTCGTGGCTGCTAAGCTTGCTAAAAGCTGTCTTGCCTGGTGCGTGTCTGGAGCGGCACTGAAAACGTCGAGGTATGTTGTTCAACCAGCCAAGCTGGTCAGTTTGTTTTGGTCTAATTTCACACGTGACAGGAGACAGGACGTGATAAGGGAGTGTACTGTATATCGCTCTATAAGCAAGCAGAACAAAGTTTGTTGACTTACTGTTGTTTTAACTACCGTTAGCTAGCTCGCTAGTAGCTAACTTCAAGCTAGCTAGCCATTGATCCAGTGGAAAAGGAAAGTTTGTGAAGATGAGGCAGGTAGATAAAGTAAGTTCAAGTGCTAGTAATTACGGCAAAACCACACGAGATAAACATGCCAGTGTTGTACCATGTGGCTGAAATAACAGGAGCACCTGCCATGGCAAGAATTAAAATGTAAGCAAACTTAGCCAAGCGATGCTGTATGATAGGTATGAACACCTCATCTCTCTGCTGTGTCTTATTTAAGACCTCGCAATATAAATGTTTAGTAAGCACTGC
The DNA here is from genome assembly GCA_029783705.1 of Chaetodon striatus. Lineage (NCBI taxonomy): Eukaryota > Metazoa > Chordata > Actinopteri > Chaetodontiformes > Chaetodontidae > Chaetodon > Chaetodon striatus. The sequence goes on along the minus strand of JAPZEB010000011.1, from coordinate 15,681,121 downwards.
TTACTGACTTTGTTTTCTTTTTCCTTGCATCACAATTATGCTTGAGTGTTGTTATGACATCAATGTTCACCATAGGTGACACCTGTTACCCACTTCAGGTGCCTGCACCATGGATCAGGTGGATGTGACAGACCAAATCACAGCAGCTTGTAGCCAACCCTTGTTCCCCAAAAAAGACCTGACTGTGACTGATCAAGACTCGGCATCCCAACAGCCAAACTCAGACATCATGTCTTCACAATCCAAATGGGTGAGCAACAGCACTGAAGACACTGACCTGATCATATCTGAAGATGGGCTCAGTAATGGCACATGTGAAGTTGAGACTATGGTAGCATTACACTGTCCTGGCTACAGCGGGGATGTAACTGCTGAAGGTGACCACCTTGCACTGAGCAACGATGGCATGTCAGAGTTTTCTAACAGTGACCTCTCTCTGCCTGAGGTCTGCATTTCCACCAACAGCAATAGCTTTGAGGAGGATATGAACTATGAGGTCCAGCAAGCTTATAGGATATTCACTGGCTTTCTCTTGGACAAGCACAAAGGGATCACCAGCCCATTCCTCCACCCCATTGGCCACCAGGAAGCCCAACATGGTATTGGAGGGGTCCGGGGCCGGGGTCAGGCACAGCTCAGGCAGTCGATGTGCTTGAGGAGGATGGAGGAGAAGTTTATCAACCAAGAGTATGAGACCATAACAGAGTTTGTTGCAGACTTCAGGCTAATGTTGGAGAACTGTTATCGCTACCATGGAGTGGACCACTGGATCTCCAAACAGGCTCAAAAGCTGGAGATCATGTTGGAGCAGAAACTTACCTTGCTATCCAGGTAAATGTAGTGTAACTAAACCTTTGAACACATTTCTTAGCTGAAGCCCATTACACAGCAGCAATAATAGAGGGCCCAAAGGGTGTTTTCTATTTCATATGCATCATAAGTTAATACTGCTGGGCAAGAAAAGATTGTCTGGCAACTTAGCTCACAAACATTTAGTAGATGCCATTTTTGAAATATAGTAGTGGATTTAATTTTTGGCTATCCATTATTTTTCTATGGCATATGTGAGGTGTTTATATAAAATAATAATGATAATAACCATCATCATCATCATCAACAATCATCATTATTATCTTATTATTATTGTTATTATTATTATTATTATTATTAATAGTAATAATAATAATAATAATAATAATAAGAAAATGTGATTCTGTTCAGCATAACACCATGATCTTACAATGTACCATGTGTTTACTTTCAACAATCCTAACAGCCACTACTAAGCTTCTTAAATAATACTGGAACATATTTTATTCTACTTATCTGTCAAATTAGGACACTGAGAGAGAAGACGACCTTAGCAGTGACTTCTAAAGGGCGTTTTGGTGCTGAGGAGGAACGGAGTTCAGGGGGTACCTCCACCAGGAGGAGGCTGGCACCTCGTAGCCTGGCAACTATCACTGTTGGTGGGCATGAGTCTATTATGGTCCAGGCCCTACGTCTGGAAGAACAACAGAGGGTCAAGGAGGAGAGGAGGTAAGTGAATATTTTAGAGAGATTTAAGTTGCTGTCGTAAACCTACTAACAATGTGCATATGTTTTCTGATTTTTCAGGCAACGTGAGCTTGAGAAGAAAGAGGCAGAAGAAATGTCAGCCAAAGAGGTAGAAGAGTGGGAGCAGACTTTGCTGTCACAGGCATCCCCCCACACTGTGGACACACTTTGGGAACTCCCTGCCATAGGGCACTTCCTCTGTCTAGCTCAGACTGCCCTTAACCTCCCAGAGATTGTATTTTTTGATCTGGAGCGTTGTTTGCTGATGCCCCGCTGCAGCCTCCTTCTGTCCAAAATCATGTCTTCCCTACTGTCCCCACCCCAGCGGAGGGCCACTCTGCACCGCCGGCCTGCCCTGCCTTACCGCCGCTGGGAGTCAGAACTCAGGCAGCGGGTCATGAGCTGGTATCGAGCTGTTGGTGCCTCCCATGATCAGCCAGGTCGGGCTGAGCAGCTGGGACTCTGCAACCAGTTTTTCAGCATTCTCGGGGAGGTTAGTCCCTTGGAGGAGAAACCCTTTCACTTGCTGCCCTTCTACCAGCGAGTATGGCTTCTGAAAGGGCTGTGTGATCATGTGTATGAGACGCAGAAATATGTGCAGGATGCTCTCCTGGCCCAGCCCATCCATGAATGTAGGGAGTCTATTTTAGGCTATGACAGCAAGGAGAATGCCTATATACATTTCCCACATTTCTGTGGGGCAGACTTGAGGATCTACTGCCAGAGCCCTAGTGCACCCCCAGTTTTCCCTTTCCCTTCTGTATGGGTTAAAAGGATTGATAGAGAGCTGGGGACGGAGGGTGAAGAGTCAGATGGAATGAAGGAGGAGGGGGTTACAAGTGACAGGGGTTGTTATGGAGACTCAATGGACACAGGAGAGTGTGATGATTTTGAAAAGGGAAGAGCATAGACACTTGGGGTTTTCAAAGGGGAAAATGGGGATGGAGAGGAAGATAAAAAAAGGTTTAAATCATGGAAGGAGGATGGGTCCGACTCAGGGTGCTCTGATGAAGACTCCTGTGAAGACTCTAAATTGGACTTAAAAATACACACCCACTCCTTATCCCTTTCACACACCAGTCCTACTGTAGGAAGGGGTGTGGAGATGAATTTGAAGGAAAAGACTGTAGAGTTCGAGCATCAATCCAAGCGACATACGTTGAAACAGGAGCAGGGCTTCCCATTGGGCTCAATGCGCACCATTAAAGCAGAGACACAGGAGCCCTGTCTGAGTGTAGGGGAGCACAGCTACACGGGCAGGTCACCTGCTCGCTTAGTAAATCTGGCCTCTCCAACCAAACCAATCAAAATGGAGGGAGAAAGTCCCAGCCAGGGACACCAAAGGCCTTCCTGTTTGGATTGTTGTGAAAGCAAAACTGGTAACATTACATCTGAGGAGCGCGACTGCTTCTGTGGCACGTCAGGACTAGCAGCACAGTTGTCTTCTGAGAGTTCTCAAAACTCAAGTGAAGAGAGGGTGAATGACAAAATTTGGACTAAAAAAAAAAAGCAGAAGAAAAAGCGAGGGAGGGAACAGCTGCCGAGGGTGAAAGGAGAGCACAGGCAGCTGCAGCACGTGGACAGGATGAGGCTGTCCCCAGCTGAGACTGCCAAGTCTGCAGTGCGGAGAGTTGCCACAACGATTAAAAGGAAAGACAAGAAGAAAAAACATAAAGCAGGTAAGAAAAAGCTCAGTGTTGATGTTACTCTAAGGGTTTCTTTTGGTATTGCATTCATTGTTAATTGTGAATAGTAATAATATTAAGTTAATTATTATCAGTAATACCATGTTAGTTCAACACTTATCTATTATCTTGTTGACAGGAAAAAAGCTTGAATCGTCAAAGAAAATTAAAGATGAACCTGCAGTTGAGCCATCATTTAAGGTAGTCACATTCATACTGAAATATTCACTTTTATTTCTCCAGGTGTGCATTTTTAATGCTGTATTATTTCAGTAATCATTTTTAAAAAGTAATTTGCTGTTTTATAGTCTTTCTTTCTTTACTAAGCTTGTCTTACTCAATTTGTTATCTCTCCTCTGTAGTTGGTATGCACCAGTCTTGAGGAGTTGCGAGAGCTGATCAGTAAGACAGAAGATGAGCTTGATGACCTGGAGAGCACCAAAAAGAGATTGGTATGTGGCAGTCATAGAAAATTTACTCTAAAGCTTAGGAGCCTTCTGTATCTGGTGGAGAATATGGTGTGCTCACACATGTTCTCACATTTCAGTGTTTGTGACTTTGTCCAAGATTTCTTTTGCGTGTTTGAATTTGCAGGGTCGGTGGTATTATAGGAGAGAAGCAGTGAAAGACCTCCACAGCACTCTGATCAGACTACTGAATGAGCTTTCACCCTGGGAACCCAAACTTGTTAAGGCCTTCCAAAGGAACAGGTACAACTCAGTTGGTAATAAATGATCGGATCAAACCTAAGCTTTGTTCTAATAATAATTCTTAGGCTTGTGCAGTTTGAGCTCAGCTTACCAGCACAAAGCATAATGACCACAAATTTGATTAAATAGCTTTTTGTATGAGATCATCATTACTGGGCTGGAGACATTCCCTGTTGTTTCTTTCCATGCTTCTACCTCAGGCTTCGTTTGAAGAAGGAATTTGATGATTTCAAGAAGCACCCAGAATACAATAACTTTGTGCGTGAGGAGTGTATTTCCTCATCATCTTCAGATGATGATGATGATGATGATGATGAAGACAGGGGTTTGGAGAAGGAGATGTGTTCACTTTCGGATCATTATAGAAGATCAGAAGAGGAAGACCTGGAACATATGGTTACCAGAGGTCTTTGGAGTGGAGGTAAAGTTACTGAATCAAAAGTTTTGGTTGCTGTAATGTAGTAATAAAAATGTGTTTTCCTGGTCCTAAAAGATACAGTTAGGCCGCGACCAGATATTCTGCATTGTAGCAGCCCGAAGCGGCTTTTTGTAATTGTTTTTAATGGAGGTGAAGCGGTTTGCTTGCTGCTTTTGCAATGCTGAACTCTTGCATTTTTCCACTCTGTGCGCATTGCATTTTTGCCTGTGCATCCTGAACACCATGAGTTGAAAAGACTTCAACTCTGAGCAAAAAAGTGCCAGACGTCTTTGGCATTGTTTTCTATTGTCCAATCAGATGCGTTGAGAGGCAGGCCTTCTTAGGGTCGCACAATTGTGGCCAAAATGATAATCATGATTATTCATTGATTTTTAGAGGCATTTTTTATTGCACTTCAGCATTTAGATAAACAGAGCACTGCTTTCACATTCCTGATAATGTACAAATTGATGCATCACAGCAAGACGTAAAATAAGTTTCTTTTTCATCTGAATTCAGTGCATCTCTTAAAAGCAAAATAAAAAAATAAAAAGAGACTAACTAAAAAAATGTAACATAGCAAAATGCAGCCAAATGAAAACAGAGTTTTTATGGACACATACCTTTGGCCAAATGTAATGCAATTGCATTTGTTGTATCAGTCTGTATTTGATAGCTGGATGGATATATATATCCACTGCTGTATTTATTTTATTTTATTTTTCATCGAGGTCACAGTACCATGACACACTGTGCATCCATACTGTTATGGATGTCTGAGTTGATATTAGACAAAGACAGGGATTCAGTGAGGTGACATTAGCAAGGTTATCTTCTTTGCCAGCTTGTGGTTTATTTTTTCATGTGGTCAAGTTAGTTTTGTTGCTTTTTAGCACAGACACAAGTCTCATTCAGTCTTTGTACATGATTTGTTTCCTAAATCTGAAATGTTTTCAAACAATAGATGATGATAGTTGATAAACGCATTATTTTAGTTTGTTCTGCAGGTTTAATCTGTTTTCTATGAGCCAAGGACACATTTTAAACTTTGATCATGTCCTTTTAATTGTGGGAAGCCACAAGCATTATCATGATTAATATTTGACTTATTGTGCTGCGCTAGGCCTTCTGTAGTGGCAGTGACAACAAGTGGTAGCATACATGGTTTGTGTGAAGCTAACATTAGCTCCCTTTTATCATTACCATAGGCAAGCTGTAAGACATATCAAAACAAATTGGTAGCCTCAACTACTTTCTAACATATTAACAACTGTAATTAGGCCCTGGCCTTAACAGCCAATTGTCAAACTGTCCCTGACTCATCCTAAAATAATCCTTGAACTGACTATCATCCAAGCGAAGCTCCTGGACCAGCTGGTGCTACACCCTGGGATTTCTCCTGTTTCTAGGGGTCTTGTATACCTACAGGAATCTTCCTTTTTCTGCTTCAAGTCCCCAGGTGCCCTCCATCTGTCCATATGTTATGCAGAGTTTAAGCTACAGTTCTGTGAGTTTACTTCACAGTAAAATAGCGGTTAAGCTAAGGACAGGCAATTCGGTGGTTGCCTGGCAACAATGTAAAAAACAAGAAAATGCAGCAAGCTTCAAAACGAGCTCTGTCTTATTGGGGCCTTACACAGTTGTGATCTAATTGTTGTAAAGGAATTTAGATTAACGTCACTATGTGTCTGTTGACCCTGTATAACATCTTTATTATTTTCTCAGCAAGCACCAGGGAGTTTGTGGCTGAGTCTGCTGGAGAAAGAGCAATGACCTACGTACCTTCCAACCACCTAAAACACCCTCTGACCAGCCCAGAGAAACACATTAGTCTCCTGCCAAGAGGTCAGACTGGTAGCAGTAATGTTACTTCTACTCCTGACTCTGAGCCACAGTCTACATCTGAACTGAGACCATCAAATCAATCCAGGGATTCAAACTCACCATGGGCAGCAAGGATTCCAGCTCAGGCTTCATTGTCACCCAGAACCCCCATCCTCCATCCCACCACTGGACTACCTAAGGGCTACACGCCCATCCCCACCCTGCTGGCTAAGAGTGTGGGAAACAAAGTGACCTTAATGAAACGGCCTGCTGATTTTCCAGGGATCAACAACATAGATAGACAGAGCAAAGGGGTCTCCCTGCCTACCTCTGCTGTGACTACCACAAAACTTTCAAAAGCACAAAGTTCTCCATCCAGTTCCCAGCAGAACCCGCATGAAATGCAGGCACAAGGACTACAACAGACAGAAGTACTAAGACAGCCAGGAATGGCTACAGTGACGGCAGCTCTTCCTAAATCACCACAGGCCAAACCAACCCAGACTGTACCAAAAAATCCTGTCCATGTGGTGTACAAAGTACCTGAGAGACTGGGTCACCTTGTAAGGAAAGACAGCAGTAGCCCAGTCAAGATATCTGTTCATCCTGTCGTGGACCAGAACACTGGGGAGAAGATCATGCAGCAATTGGTAATTCTTCCTTCTAATCTTCTTATTCAAAAAACTGAAGAAAAGGTGTCTTCTTTCCAACAACAACAGTCCAAGGGCATTCAGGTCCCAGTTTCTAAAGCGGCCAGTCCCTTATGTATGTCCACCAATGTGCCTGGTTTCACAATTCCCGAAAACAGAATCCCTGTTCAGCAAGTGGCTCCCCTAAAAGATGCCAGGACAGTGAGGACCCCTTCTCCTTCTGTTTCCCCTTGTCTGCAGCAGGGGGCCCTGAACACAGCAGGGTTCAAGGGGGCACAAGTCTGCAGTCCCCAAGCTAGCACACCACAAGTTGTCACGCCAAACCCCTCACCCATCACAACTTCTTCTAGTGCAGTTTCTACTGAGCCTGTTAAATCTACAGACCCTAAACAGGAACTTAAGACTGTGTGTATCCGTGACTCACAGTCCATCCTGGTAACAACCAGAGGAGGCAACACAGGCATCGTCAAAGTCCAGACATCCTCAGACCAGAATGCACTTGGCTCTTTGCCCACCAGTCCAGTCATAACCATCTCACCTCAGTTTAAAGCCTTCCTCGTGTCCAAGACATCACAGACTCTCTCTCCTTCTGCTCCCTCTCAAACTTCTCCTTGCAGCATTTCAGCAGGGACAAGTGTCTCAGTGGCCCAACCTCAAAAGCAGGTTCCCTCAGTATTAAAATCCCCTTCCGCAGTCACATCTCCCATGCTCACTGCAGTCACTGGTAGCATTCCTGTTACAGGCCCAGGAATCCAGACTACAGGCACTTCTGTTGCTACAAGTCAAGGCTCCAACACCTCAGCTTGTTCTACGGTTGCAACTAAGTTTGGCCAGCTAGCGAACACACCTGCTGCTGGTTCTCACTTACAAGCTTCATTAGTAAAAAACACTGTTGTTGTCCCATCACTGAGTAGTTCTGGCATTCCCCAAGTTTTCACACAAGCAGAGTTCATCAGCAAGACTGGAGTGAAGCGGGCCAGTACAGAGGAGAGATCCCAAGTTACTAAATTCATCTTGGTTACTCCCTCTTCTTCCTCCACCTCAAATGTAGCATTATCAAAAGGTACACCCTCTTACACAAAATCACTTCCTAGTTCAAGAGTCATGTTCATCAGCCAGTCCACAACGACATCATCCACCACCTCCATGGGAAGCATCGTCAAGCAGGCGGTAGCGACAGGGGCTACTGGACAGCTGCTTACCACTTCATTAACAAGTCAAACTCTGAAGATGGGATTAAGTCCAGGCCAATCTGTTGTCAACTCAGACACCATGTCCAAAGTCAAGAACATCACTCTGCCTTCAGGTGGGTTTGTGTGGTGTGATCTTGTCTTATGTATGTTGTGTTTGATTCAGTCTGTAAACTTTGCAACAATGGGACAGTTATTAATTTATACATGTAGATGTTACAATGTAGTTGGAGGAATGTGATGTGTTACAGTGTTAAGTAGTTTAACGTCCCCCTCCAGGCACATTTTAAAGTACTAATACTAATATTTTGTTAAACAAGCAGATCTACTCTTTCTCCCTCATTGACAAATTCTGATCAGGCCTCCACGCCACCCACCACTCTGTTTGTGATAGGTTTCACTCTAACTTTCTGCTTCCTCTAGCACTGCTTGCACTAAGACTGGTGAAAGCCATACTTGCCAACCTTGAGACCTCAAAAATAGGGGGATTTTGAAACCTAAACAGGGGGTCTGGGGCTCCTGCTCCACAAAAATTTTAAATACTTTGTTGCCCGTATTTGGATGACTTTAAAAGAAAGGAAATAACAAAATTACAAGTACACTGAGTCAGCGTTTTTATGTTAGCTAGATAATCCATGATCCTGGTACTCTAGTACCAGCAGGAGGGGGGGAGGCCAGGCTGTAGGCTTGGCCCACACCAGGGAACGGCTGGCTGTCCTCCCTGGCCCACACACCACTGGGTCCTGGATGTCTAAGCGAGACAGAACAGGAGGCTCACAGTCTCTGAAGGACAGCTGAGTCCTCTGCTACTGCGGACTAGGGCAAGCTGGTTTCCCCCCAATTCCCGAGGCACCCCTCAAAGTCCCATCTGACTTGTGCACATACTTAGCAGGGAAACAAGGTGTCCACTGGCAGCCACATTGCACTCATGCAGGGCTGGAGGATGGGAGAAGGAGGGAGAGACAGGGAAGCAGAAAAGTATGGCTTAAACATGCTTTACAGTGCCAGAAACAGGTTGTGATGACTAAAGGGGAAATAAAGTGAAAATTTGTCATAAATTGCAAGAAATACCAGAGAGTTGTGACCCCATGAGAAAACTAGAAGAGGGCAATGAAAACTGGGCATCTCCTGGGAAAAACGAGAGGGTTGGCAAGTATGGTGAAGGAGCAGTGTGCATCAAGATAGCTAGTGTTAACTTCGAGGAAACGTTAGAAAGATTCATATTTTAACCTCAGTAAGACCAAAAATCAGATGAGGAGTCTTTTGTGCACCAAAATTGGCAACTAGCAGACATGTCAGAGTAGAAAGTGTTGCTAGCATCTTGTATTTGTTTATGTTTGTTAACTTGCAAGCTAAGTGGTAGTGGCTGACACAGCATTAGTGGTTGTGAAACATTCAATAATATCTGCTATGCTAGATATTTTTGTGGATAGTGGAAAGAAGCTTCATGGTTTGTTATTTCCCTAAAACTGCATACTATCATGTTTCAAAACTTAAACTATGCTATTGCAAACTCTCGCCATCTGTACTTACAAGAGGTTGCAGATTTTTTTGCTGGTGTTGTGTCAAAGTTTGTTTTCCCTGTTGTTTCTCATGTAAAACAGTTACTGGTTTTTGTATTAGTGATGCACATAATCTAGCTTTCCTGGCATACGTTTGAATCTCAGATTTTAGGTAAGTGAACAGGCATCTCTCCCTTCAGTAGAGGAATTTAAAAACACCTCTCTAGTGACACACTTTGCACAGATACAAGTCAGTGACGTCAAGATCGTATATTTTAGAGGACATAAACATAAGAATAAAACATTTTTGAGTGGAGGGGGACATTATAAATATTGCATTAAAGCATTAGTACTAAATAGTTAAAAGTTAAACTATTGAAGAATATATCTCTTGTGTGACTCCAGGGGTTCAAATCCAGTTGTCAGGAAAGACAACAACCATTGGACAGACCATCGGGGCCCTGTCACGTTCTCCTTCCAAGAGCACACCAGTGTCTGTGTCAGATGCTGGCCGTCCGCCAGTCACCACCACTGGACTTGTCCCGGTTACAAGTTCAAATATCATCACAAGCTGTCCTACCCAGCTGGCCTCTCACGCTTCTCTGACCACCAGCTGTCAGCTCCAGGGCATCCCTTCCTTCTCCATGATCTCCCAACCAGGCTCTTCCACATCCACATCTACTGCTGCCACTCTGCCGGCAGGACCAGTGATTAAGAAGGACCTCGGTATGCCTGCAAGTATACTGTCAAGCAACTCTCCTGCTCAGGTAACTCCAACTGTGCAGAGTAGCCCAGCCCAAACCTCCACACCCACCCTTATCCGTCAGGCTTCAAATATCCAAAGTGGCATTGGTGAGGAAACCACTTCCTTCTTATCTTCCTCTCAGCTTGCTCTCAAGAAAACCCAAACACCCATCTCCTCCGCAACAACCACCAGTACCCCATTCACCACCTCTGCTACCGGCACAATACAGCAGAGGATCGTCATCAACACCTCTACGCCTCTTGCTGCTGGCACACAAATCCTCCTTAATAATGCACGTTTTGTAGTCCCTCCCCAGGGTTTGGGTCCAGGCAGCCACGTCCTTATCATCTCTAGCCCTGCACCACAGCAAGTGCCTACTGCCAGTGCTCCCAGCACTGGAGCATCAGTACCTCCCCAAGGGGCAAGTCAGGCCACTGTAGCCCCTAGAGCACCAGTTTTACCCCATTCCCCAGCCAGGCTGCCTGGTGTGCCAGCTGTAAGTTCTCCTTTTGTAGCATGTACACCTGCTGTTGGTCCATCATTGCTAGCAACCACTCCAAATGTCACGCCAGTCCGACTAACAGGAACACCTGGCATGGGTTCAACGTGGTTACCCAGTAAAACAAATGTAGTGTCTGCTCTGCCTCGGTTGCCAGCTGCGCAGGCTGGTAACTTTGCATCACCACCTGTAGGCACACCCACTCTGGTCTCATCCCCTCCAAGGTTAGGCAGTGCACCAGCCGTAGTTTCCCCAGTGGTAACCAGTGCTCCTGCTCTTGGCTCAGCACTGACAACAATCAGGTTAGCTGCTGGTACACACACACGAGCTGAATGTTCATCCACCATCCCGCCTGCAGTAGCACCCCCCTTGTCCAGATTATCAGCACCTGTATCATCCTTGCCTGTTTTACCCAGCCCATCAGCTGTTGCCTTGCCCAGCCCAGTCATACCAGTTCCTGCACCCCTCTCCACAGCTGCAGCTCCGGTGGTAGCGGGCACACCAGCTTTGCATTCTTCTCTTCCTGCCCAGAAGATGGTTTCAGTGACATCCCCAGGCCCAAGCATACAGCCCCAGCAGACAGCAGTTGGAATCGCAGCACCCTCCACTGTTCCATCACAGGCTATAGTGCACACGGGACTAGGCAACACATCAGTCAGAAAAACAGTGCCTGCAGTCATGCAATCAGTGCTTGCTGGCACACGGACACAGGTGTTGCCTACGGTGGCTGTCCCACCAATTGTAAGTGGGGTGTCTAGGATGCAGACGCTGCCTGTTGCTACAGTCCCACCAATCGGAAGCACTGTCAACACCTTTGAAACATCACCTGTGGTCGCTGCGCCTTCTTCAAGCAGCACTGTAATCATCACTCCAGCTCAACCAATCACACCACTGAAGACAAACAGCACCATCCACCCATCTGTCGTTCTAACCAATCAAGCACTTGGAAAGCACTCTCTGCAGACCTCACCCTTAGGTATGCATACCAATGTAGCATCCAAGCTACTCATTAGTCCTGATGGTGCTGTTTTGAACACAGTTCAGCGCCAGGTCAATCCAGTTGAGCTGACTGCCTGCCCCAAACCACTGGATGCACTGGTGGTTTCCCCCAACAGTTCCACTGGAGCACTACACACACATGATTCCTCTTTACAGCCTTCACAGGCGGACAGAAAATGAACCAATTTACTGGGACTGTGCCAGCAATGTGAGGACTAAGACGCCACTTTTCAGCTGAGTAGTTTCACCTGGGCTCATATCCATTGCTTGTAGTAATCCTGGGGTTAGTTAAAGAACTGCTTTCCAGCTGTAGTTGACTTATAACTTACATTTAGGACACAGTAGGTTATACCATCTGGTTAGATAATCCTATAGGTAAACTGTATGCTCAATCAGACATACTGGAAATGTATACTGTGATAGTTTTCTTAAGTGAAAACTGGTGAGGTCGCCCTCAGATGAATGTTATAGACTCTTGACTTTCCTTTATTTTTATTTTTTTTTACTTCATGGCCAGTAATAACAACTGTTAAAACAAAGCAGTAGAATGGAAGGGTACATAAAATGAATTTCAACTCAAGCTTTTGTAATACTTTTCAATGCCATTAGATACTGCTTCAAGAAGTAATAATTGGGATACTCTTCATTGGTACAACTTGCTCTACTTTGTCAGTTTGAACAATACAACTGTCTGTATTCAGATTCTGTCATGTCCTTTTTTCAACTAGTAACTGTTTGGAAACTACATCTTACTTTTTAGAAATATAAATAAACTAATAGATAAATTTGTACTACATGTTTGAGCCCATATAAAATGTTTTGAAGTCACATTTATTTATTTTTACCATATAGATTTTTCAAAAATATTTACTAGGTACATTTTCATTGAACAAGTGTGGACGTTACTGCATGGAAATAAACAATGCGACTGTCCCCAACAAGCGTGTTTGAGCTGCTTCCTTACACACATACTCTTGTGAAATAATTTTGTCAGTGTTTATTGAAACAACCTACAGTATATACATTGTGTCCGTTCATATTAATAATTTTACAAAGTGAGAGATAGAGTAATTTCACGTATTGGTGTATGTAGCTACAAAGCATAAGGAACCATATTGACAGTGACAGTAGATTATCAGACAGCAGATGCAGTTCTTCAGTATTTTTCTTCCTTCTCCAGACATCTGTCTGTCTTCAGAAGTCCTTTAGGGAGAATAAGGAGGAGGCAGCGGCCCTGAGGAAATCTTTTCATAGGCTGGAGGAGCATTAGGAACCTGAAGAAGAGAGGAACAAATATATCCAAATGAAACAGCTGAACATTTACAGAAAAATTCTGACAGGGACGTATTCAAACTGATGTAGCCTTTTTTATGTCTATATCAAAAGTTAACACAAAATAATTCAGCATGATTTCTGGAAACTTCAGGCACTTTCAACTTTAAACAGTCTTAGTCTATGTACTGATGGACTCAACAGTGCATCCAGCATAACTGCTGCATTATAAAAGGATAGGAATTTAGAGGGCATTGTGCTTTTGCAACTTCATCTCACATGCAAGGCTGCTGATCTGATCCTCACTTCACTTCTCCCACACACATGGATACACACACCACCCCTGGGAATGAAACATTTTTAATACCCACCCCTTGTCTGGTGACACAATAATCTCCCCTTCAGGCATCTATTGCATCAGCTTCACGTGCTCTACACTGTGTTCAGAGCCCTGAGGCTTTGTACCAAACAAGCACCCTGTCGTAGACTGTACAGAGTTTAACTTTGTCCACTGTTGATTGGCGATGTATTAAAAATGCTAGATATAATTTAAATAAGCAAAAAAAGACTTCCTCTGTGTTTAGTTCTTGACTTTGTTATCTTTTTCCTAAAAATACTTGACTCAGAGGGAGGGAGATACAATAGAAGGCCAGTAAAGTCAATCATGAGGTAGCTTCCCGTCCCTCACCACAGGCTGGAAGCTGCCGAAGTCAGTTAGAGCCATCTTGTTATCTGAGGAAGGTCCTGCCTCTGAGTACTGGCCTCCTGTGTAACCTGGTGAACCTGATCTAGGGCTCTGCAGGGAGAAAGAGATGTGTGAGGAGTTGTGGGAAAACAGCAAGAAATGAGAATATGATGAGAAAACAAGAGAAAAGCAGGTTGAAAGGATAAACAAAATGGAACATAGGTAGTTGGCAACTTGTCTAAAATTACATTTTTGTCATAATAGATGAGACAGATAATTTGTGAAAAAAATCATTTCTTTTGTCTCAAGGAGCCAAGGAGTCTCTGTCACAGCTGTCATTCACTGTGGTTAAACTGTCAACCTAGGCAGCGCTGATCAAATATGAATCAAGATTCTGTTACTGCATTGCCGATTTGTCCCCTCAAATATTTTCAAAAACATATTATAGTGGTGCAAAAGGAGAGGCTTTGCTCTGGCTGGTAGGTGGTGCTTTGCTTTCTGTAGACTGTTTGAAACATGGTGGCTGGGTCTAAAACTTCCTGATTTTACAGCTAAAGAGTACACTGAAATTCTGAAAACATATGATGGAAGAAGAAGGCACTGCAGTAACAGAGTCTTGATTCACATTTGATCAGCGCTGCCTAGTTTCATCGCAATGCCGGGCCTTGATTGACATGCCGAAAGGTTGTTGGTGTT
>JAPZEB010000011.1:15643820-15659156 GCA_029783705.1 Chaetodon striatus | reverse complement strand
TCTCTCCCACACACACACACACACACACACACACACACACACACACACACACACACACACACACACAACCCAGTCACTCCTTTTCCAGTATTTGGTTCATTAAATTTTCTGCGGACTTCCAGAAAAGAGGCAAAAAAAAGAAGAAACCAGATCAATAAAGTGGGGCCTGTGCACAGAGGCGATGTGTGAAAACGGGGGCTACAGCAGCATACATACAACAGCACACAGGGGCTGGGCTGTGGAGATGAAAGTGACATGGCCACTATGGGTCTCCCCCGAACTGAGGCTGAATGAGCTGAATAGGCTCATCCATTCTTTACTCCTTTCACTCTCCGTAGGCCCTAACTGTTGGAACTCTTCATTCCTCACAATGGCCAAATGCACTAAAACTTTTTCTTTTTTTTTCTCATGCAAATCACCTCAGCCCTGACTGGGGTTGTCATCATGAGAAGCGGAAAACACACATGCAGGAACTCGATTTTTTTTTTTTTTTTTTTTAAAGTTCACCAATACTGGTTTCATTGAAAACACATTATTTCATTTTAACTAATTATTCCTTAAGTCTCCTTTTTAAAATAAAATTTTAAAAAGCTGCTCTTCTTAAACCTTTTCTAGGTCTGTTTCTCATCCGCATGCAAAGAAACGTCATCCAAAGAGGGAGCCCGTTTGATTTTCAAATGTGAATTATATGGAAAGAGCTTTAAGAAACAGTTTCTTTTTTTTCATTTATATGTAGGCCAAAACAACTAACAAAAAAAGTGGGACTCATAAGTCCACACATGAGTTTGGAGATCATTAGCAGCGCCTGTTAGATAGGAGTAAAAGCCAACTGCAAATATAGCTGCTTAAGGGCCTCACAAAGGCGTCAAGTGTTTGTTGACTGCTCAGGCTGGAGAGCAAACAGTAAACTTTGAATCTTTCAACAATAAGTACACATCTCCCACAGTCCTGTCACACGCAGTGATGTGTCCATGCCGCTACTGCATTCCTCACACTTTCTGTTTGTTTCTTTGCTTTGTAGCATTAAGAGATTAAAAAACAGTAAAGTGCTCCAAACGCCAGGGAGTGTGTGGGTGACTGCATTAATGGGTGACATTGTAATTGTTTTAATAGTTTTACAAAGGTGGAATGGTGGGAAAAATCAATGCAGAGTGTTTTCTTGATGTTGCAATGTACTTAAATGTAAAAGTCATATTAGTAGGCTGTTTTAACTGGATTTGTATCTTAAATTTAACCATAAAAACAGCTTCATTTTTGGAGACTTCATTGGAAAACACTAAAATAGTTTGTGTTGAACTATTAAAAGCTGTGTAGAGGGATTGGCGCCGAGCTTTCCGATCACATCTCTTCCCATATGGATCAAGTTGCAAGACTAAAAATTTTTTGGATTCCTGTGTCAGATAAGTTCAAAGTGCAAATGAGATGTGAAGCTGCCCTGAGCCTCATCTGCCGCTGACACGCAAGACAACAGAGAGAGGGGGAAAGGAGGAGAAAGCCACCGGTAAAACAAAAACACTTTGAACTCCACTCAAGTGTGATTGTAAGAGCAGGAAAGACGAAAACACAGAACCACAAGGCAAACTGAGAGCGACTTCTCCCAAATCCGCGGCTGTCAGCATCACCACAAAGTTACCTTACCTTCGCTGCCGTCTCCTTTCACTTCGAAACCGAGGCTCTTCCACTCACTCTTTTTGTCCGAGGAAAACTTTGCCTGGAGTCTGATTCCCGTAAACTAGGACTGGGCTGGCACCACTAGTGAACGCAAAACGCGCAAACGAGCCTCTCCGGACTTGACGCGAAACTCCATGAACCGAGTTAAGAAAAAGTTTTGAGACCCTCAAAGTTTGCACGGCATTACCACCTCCTCTATTCCGGAGAGTGATTCAGTGCGGAGCAGAAGTCGAATCTAACTTTTTCTTACAATCCATCTTCTCCAAGAGATGCGCTCTTGTGTGCCTGCTTTGCGCGCTTTTCAGCAAACTAACAAGATGCGTAAAAAGCTTTTTTTTTCTCTCTCTCTCGAGTATGCGTAAAAGTTTGGAACTCAAAGCGGTTTGGCTTCGCTCGACAGTTGTTGCAGAGACATGCGGTGGTGTTGAGATCTTCGGGCTGCTGATCTGTTTTCAATCCGACCCCCCTTCTCTCTCCTTCCCCCCCTTTACCATCTCCCCCTCTCTCACTCCCCTTGCTCCCTGGTGAGTTGGGCCATTTGCTGCACCAGATGGGCCGGGCTAACTCTATCCAGCAGTTGCAGACGGGGGGGAAAGTTAGATAAAGTTTCATTTATTGTTCGATTTTTCACGGGCTTTACAGTTAAGAACGTCTATCGGTGCCAGTTTGGGTTTACAAGAATTATCACACTTAAAATACACACATTTGCATCAGTTTCAGTTGTGCTCCAGAAATCGATGTGTTTGTGGACAGTGTTACATCAAGTTTCTTGCAGATGAAAAAAAGAGCTCTTGAAGCTCTAATTGTATTGTTTTTCTTTCGGAGCAGTGATTCTGTGAGTGGGTGGACAAAAAAATCAAGGCACTCTCAGTACTTGAACAAACCAAAGGCACATTCCGCAACAAACACATCCAGACCCTGTAGTTAAAGCTGGTTGATTTCAAAAGTAGACAGCAAACAATCTTCATAACTCATGCTTTGTTTATTCCCATCCCTTTTCATCTTAGCTGGAACCTTTTATTCAGCAGTGCAACGGGGGCAGCGGTGCAGTAGGCAGTGATGTGTTGCGGACAAACAGCATTTATTATGTGATTCATGTAGATTTCACTGAAAGTAACCCTGTCCGTGCCAGCGCATTTAAATGCTCATTTAGCGTTTTGTGTGTGTGTGTGTGTTATTTTGAAGGAAAATGAAGTAAAGAGAAGGAGAAAAAATGACCTCCCTGTTCCTTCCACTCTCCGTGCCATGTGTTCAGGATTTCTATACTGGAATACAACTTTGCAGTTTTTTTTTAATTTAAAACATTCATTTAAGAATATAATATAAGCACAGAAGTGAAATGACTGAAGTCTTCAAACTACGTTTGGACACAGTGCAGTCTATTTTTTTTTTTCTGTTAATTGGTACAAACACATGAATCACAGTGAGACCAAAGCTTTTGGTGCCCTTAGTGTTCGAGGGCCCGGGGCAGTTGTCTATTTTGCTCAATTGGTAACTAAACCTTGGAACACCACAATGTTACAATGCTCCATGACAAGTATATACATATATATGTATGGGAAATGTATGAATCAATTATTTTTTCCACATGGGATTACATGACACACAAAGACTTTCTGTAGCTCAGGTCAATTACTTAAGAAAGAAGAATCATTGCTGCATCTAACAAACTTAACTGTAAATATCTCCAAAGATGTGATACTGAATATGGCCCACCATAGGGTGCGAGGTGGCCCGCTGTCCATTTCCTAATTCACAAGTTTTTTTTTTGTTTTTTTTGCTGTTTGTACTTTTAAGCTGTCGGAATGCATAAAAAACATCCAAACACAGCTTCTTCATCAAAACAAAATGCTAGAGGAGGATCCACCTGGACCCCTGAGAGGAGTCTGGGCTAAGCCCTGAATCTCCTCAAATCCTAGAAATGCCCCTGCATACAGCTAACCTGAGTGGGGCTGCTGCAACTGGATTTGCCTCTTAGCAAAGATAAGTGAGAACAGCAAGTGCTGAAAATCAGAAAATTCAATGAAATATGGGGAAATGAATTTTCCTTAATTTTGCCTTTAATTGTAATGGTTATTTATCTGATTATTATAAATGTTTGGCCCTCGGGCAGAGCAAGTTGAGTATCCCTGCTCTAAATCAAAGCAAAAACACGTCATGTATAAACTATCTACAGTAGGCAACACATTCTTGTAAGATATTCTGACAATGCAACGTGTTTTTATTAATTGTACAAAAGTAGTCTTGCTTAGAATTACCCTGTTAATATCATGTCATATAACGTTCAATATAAGCATTCTTTTTTTTTTTCTGTCACATAACTGACAAAACCTCAGTTTTTATTAGAGTTGTACTGAAAGTATCAAGAATAAAGAACTAATTTCACATAATAGCCTGCTCCAGGTGTGTTACATTCATATAAGCCAGGCATGTCCGAAGTCCGGCCTGGAGGCCAATTGTGGCCTGTGGAGGGATTATTAACAGCCTGTGACTTGTCTTTCAAACCACGACCACACAATATTAGTCAATCAAGCACGTTCACGTTGCAATTTTCCATTCAACTCACTATCACAGGACTTTCATACAGTTTGCAGACATGCACCAAGCAGGAACTAAACAGATGATAAACAAGCAAAAGAACAGTTACTGCACAGCAAACAGTTCCTGTGAGGTAGCAGGCATGGCCCCAGCAAAGAAGTGTGAAGTCAACAGCGAGGGCAGAGTAGTGGAAAGTTAAGTACTTTTTCACTGAAAGATGAAACAGTTGTTTGTCTTATTTGTATGAGGTTTTTTTTTTTTTTTTTTAATTTTGAGTAAGCTATATGATGCATGAACAGCTGGCTCCCAGATATTTTCACATTATTTAATCTGGCCCCCATTCAGAAAAATGTGGACACCCCTGATATAGGCTATATTTTACATTATTGGATTATTGCCATGGGTAATAGCAATTCATAGGTAAGCAACATTGTAATGTTGTAGCTGGTTGAGGCGAAGTTCATTTGAAGCACTTAATATACTGTTGGGCTGTTCATAACAATGTTTCATAATCTTATTAAGTGGTGATATGTTTTGTTTGATTAATATAGTGGAGCAAAAAATACATAATTTCCTTTTGGAATCTGGTGGAGTAGTTGTTTGAAGTAGAATATACTGTAAAATAGTAAGTAAAGTAAAAGTGCCATAAAATGTACTTATTTTCATTGACTGGTGAATAGGGCTGAGATTAAATTATCCCATACAAGTCGTCAGTCAGAGGCTGCATCCCTTCAGGGCCTCCAGACTCATTCCTTCATTCTTCCCCATGACGTGCTCATCCTTTCACTGAGGCTCCAATGTTGTTGTTTTTTGCACATACATGTAGTCTTAGAGGCAGACTGGCATCTTTAAGTGACCTGCCTGGTCCTTTACATGTGGGAGAAGTTCCACACAAACATGGGAGTCACGTGAGCTCCACACTGATTACTCCCTGGTCTTTGAAAGAGAGCAGTTAAATCTCCCAAGCTGCAGTTGTGCTCAGCAGCAAACACAAAAAAGAGGTGGATAGATGGAGAGGATGAAAAGGGACTGACTCACAGAGGGATTGTCAGGCCTGGTTGGTTTCAGGGCTTGAGGTGCTGCCACCTATTGTCTCTCTCTGTGCTTGCATCATGCCTGAGTGCCCACTCTCAAAACAAGCCTGTGCACATGAGCGACCTCTGTAGCTCCATGCGCCTCAGTGCCTGTGCACGTCCTCAAAAGAGGGTGAATGCCAGTGTCAGGCTCACTGGCCTTCTCTCCTGTGCTGGTATGGTCTTACAAGCAGGAATTTTAATGAGCTTGTCAGGCTTTTCTGATTGGAATAGAAGAATGTTACTGCAAAGCACTGACAGTAAAGCTGTTGGATCACAGAGGGAAGAGGAGGAAAGGGAGGAAAGGTGAGGAGGCGAGGAGAGTTTGATAATATTATGGTTTGATCATATTACCTCATGCATTCCTTTGTGATAACATCTGCAGCCTGTGATGGTGCAACTCATTATTTACCCAAATGTTTATGGGCTACATATTGTTTAAATGAACTCATAGCCCGTCATCTAAAACACATTAAAATATAGTGTTTTTGTCAAGATCTCAGTTATACAGAATCAACTGTCTTTATAATGATCCAAATGCTTTTTCTTTGGTTTTCAAGCCTAAATGCAAAATAGTATGAGGCCTTATGGAAGCCTATGACTGACATGTTGCTTCGTTGAAACAGTTTTTGATGTGCACAGAGGTTTAAACACAGTGTTGCTCAACTTATGGCAAGTGGGCTAAATATGCCCGTAATAGGGTGCCAGGTGGCCCCTTGACCATTTCCTTATTCACAATGAAAATAAATAGATTCACAATAAAGAGATTCTTTTTTGTACTTTGAATGTAAGTAAGATGCATTTTAAAAAGCATCTAAATAGAACTTGTTTATCGAAAACAAAGTGCCAGCAGAGGATACCCTGGACCCCATGAGAGGGGCTTATCCCTGAATCTCCTCAAACGCTAGAAACGCCCCTGCGTATATACTTGACCTCTGTGGGGCTGCTGCAAATGGATTTGCCTCTTAGCAAAGATAAGTGAGGACAGCAAGGGCTGAAATGTTGAAAACAGACAATTCAATGAAAATGGGCAGGTGAATTTGTCGTTATTCTGCCTTTATTTTTAATGTTTATTCATCTGATAAATATTGTTACCTTTTTTTTTGTGTGTGCAAATTGCCCCCAGGCAAAGAAAGCTGAGTACTGTTTTAACACATTATCATGTTTAAAAATGATGGGAAAAATGCAGAAATTTGATGGTCCACCAGACTTATTCCAGTTTTTTTTTTGGTTTTTTTCAGGCTTGTTTCAGTTTGTTTTTTATAATTTAAAACTGTTTAGATTTTATAAGTTTCAGTATTCGTTTTTTCTATTAAAATATGGGGGTATATGTTGGAGGCAGTGCTGTATGATAGTTAGGACAGGCTGTTAATTAAAATGTTATTTCACACCTAATTATAGTTTTTAGTTTAATCTTAGTTAACTATGACAACCTTGTCATCAAAACACAGGTATCACCTCATCTCATTTCTTTTCAAGGCCATATGGAGTCAGCACTGGACCAAATCTGCCAGGGTATCTGCAGGTCGGAGAGTCTGACACTTATTATAGTTAAATATTATTTATTTCCACAAACACTTCTAGAGCAAAATGATCTTTTCATGCATGTCCCAATGGAAGTGAGGTGTTGTAGTTATCGTGTTACAATAATATGTTTCCTGCCAACAAATGATGGGAACATTAATGGATCCTATTTTTGTGCAAAGCTAGTTAGTGGAATATGCTCAGAATGTATGAGTTGTTTGTTCGCTAATGCAAGGTATGTTAGCTAGCTAATGTCCTGACCTGGCCCCGAGGAATGATGCTCAGCCTTGAAGCCATTTTTTTTTTGCCAGTGGCTATTTGTGGTATAGCAGCAAAAAAATCCTCTGCAGCCCAAAAAGCATTTTCCCCATAGACCACTATTATGAAAGACACCTGTAACACTGTTCACAGAACACTGCAAACAAGGTCAATCATGACTCTTTCTATTATGAATATTTAGGATCAGTGGAGGCTTTGAATTTGTAACACTTTCCTCAAGCCAAGAAAAATGTTTTAAAAATTAGTGACATCATCACAATGTGAAGTCATGAGCGGAGCAGGAACTCTTGGGTGAGGTCAGCGGGAGAAACACTACTGCACATATTCAGTGGACGACATACAGCGGAAGTTAAAACTGTCATTGAGATTATGAATTTATGGTTCTGAATGGAATTCAGCTTAACATTGTGAGAAGATAACCATTCATAAAATTACCACTTTGACAACACTTTACATGAACTATCACAATCAACAGTGATATAGCCTAAATCACATCATATATTTTTTTATTTTCCACTTTTTAACACATTTGAAAGTTATGAACAAGAGAAACAGATGCCTACAGTGTTTGACAGTGTACCTCCCCACACTGTAATACTTGAAACAGTACTAATAAATATGGCAGTTTGTTAAGTTTACTTATGATGTTATATGTTTATGGAAGAAAAAAGACCAAAGAGTTTTTGTCAACTTTTCCTTGGAGTAGTAAATTAGTTTTTCAAAATCACGTCAGTTTTCTTTACAAAGCCCTAATCACAACTTTGTCTCAGAGGCTTTTACAATCTGTGTACCATACGACACTCTCTATCTTATTATCTCTATAAGGTTGACATCACTCACATCTGTGTGGAGTGGCTGAGGTAAGTGAGGTAGCCCTCTGCTGGAGTACATTACTGACTTTGTCCTCTTATCTGCCCATCACTGAACCCTTGACAGTCCATTCAGCCAGACTCTGTGTGCCCCTGACAGCGCTGCAGTGTTATCTCAGAGGAGCAAACTTCTCAATCTCTCCCTGTCTACAGTAGAAAGTTCAGTTTGTTGATACCTATCTATGAGAAATAAAAGGCAAAATTAAGGCATATTAAACATTTTGTTTTATATGTTCCAAATAGGTTAAGTAATTAAAAAAACATTTTTTACAAAGGACAGTTCCTTATGTCTAATGTCTTACTCTCCTGTCTACACTATAATACGCTAGTATACAGTACCTGTGGCTCCCAACCTTTTTTTTTTTTTTTTTTTTTTTTTCCAGTTTTGTAGACAAGCAAATGTACACGCATTGGTAATTGTCAGTTTTCACACCATGATATTTGGTCTCATAGTATACCACTGCAACCGTATCAGCAGTGTTAGTGGTAATGCATTACAAAGTGCTGTTTCCCTGTTAACGCGAACAGTGAAGTCAGTGAATGTCAATGATCTCATTATAGTTATTGCTTTACCAGATAGGTCAGCCCATGTTCTGGGTTGTCACAGTCATGAAGAGATAGTCTAAACTCCAGTGAAGATGGTAATTGAGACTGGACAGTATCAGAATGC
The DNA here is from genome assembly GCA_029783705.1 of Chaetodon striatus. Lineage (NCBI taxonomy): Eukaryota > Metazoa > Chordata > Actinopteri > Chaetodontiformes > Chaetodontidae > Chaetodon > Chaetodon striatus. The sequence continues at coordinate 15,650,532 of JAPZEB010000011.1, read as the reverse complement.
ATTTGTCAAACTGCATCTAGGCCCAGTGGGCAGCTACCGCCTGCAATATGACTGTGAACTATGCTTTTGTTTGCTTTCCAGAGAGTTGAAGGACAACTTGGGGAATGATGAACCCGAGGGTGACATGCCAATGCTTCTCCAAACTTTGCTGTCCAGGAACCCCAAAATCTTCAGGGACAAAAGTATGTCAACCCAGTACAAGGTTTGGGTTTGTAAGGAGGAAAGATGGAGCCCTTGCTGTTGACTCTGCAGCTGAGCCCAGTGCATGCTCTTCCTCTGGCTGTACACCTGGTTTTCACTGTAACTAGTTTTTCACCTGAGCATTTCCTGGGTCAGAGGCACTGCCTGTGCCTATTTTCACGACAATAGTGGTTCCCAACCTTGGGACAGAACCATTGCACAAGAAAAAATCCTTATTTTAAACTGAATTTCAACAAACCTTTTTCACAGCAGACCCTTTGACCTGTAAAACAGAAGTGAAAGTAATACCATTTTTATTATTATATCGGATTGCAGTAATTACTGGAACTCAGCCATCATTGCTGTTATTAGTTCCACCTGCATTTTTTATGCTGTAATAAGTCAGGGAATTTTTCGGCTTCTAATTGTGGGCATGATAAAAATAGAAAGTAGTTCCATTTGAAACTGTTCACAACACAGAGTGTGGATTATCCAGTGTAACCAGGACATTGTTTCTGGAAAGACACACTGCTCTTGTTTTTAATTGTGTTGTGGGACATTTTCTGCCTTTATTAGACAGCACCAGTAGAGAGATAAGTGGAAATGAGTGAAGACAGATGCAACAAATGTCCCCAGCTGGACCTAAACAGGGAAGTTGGGGTTCAGGGTCAGCATCTTAAGCTTAACTTAAATATGGGGGTGCCAGTTTTTTTTATGTCATTTTCCAGTGGGGTCAGCACCAAAATGGACTTCCATTCACCGCCATTGTATTAGGGAGGAAGGAGAAATCTCTGTCATTTAGCTTAACAAACCCTTTAAATGTCTGTGTTTACCGAACACAAAGATAAAATCTGCCATTAATCTCTTTGCTTCTTTTAAAATCTCCATGAGTGCAATCAAAGTTTCACTAAGTGTTGTTAGCACAGCTTGTTAGATAACTTTTTTCCCATCAGATATTAAGTAATGGTTTATAGTTTGTTGACAAGTATAGCGCATGTCACACAATATTTAGCGTCAGAATTTAAAAAATATATATATTTAGCATGAAACCTATACACAGCTCTTGCAGGCTTAGTTGTGTTTGTTTTGTCATCATAAATGATGTCACTAATTGCCATAAACAGTTGCATATTTGTCGTTTAACCTTTGTTCAGAAAAGCTGTCTAGTTTTTTGAGCAGCTGCACTAGCCTGCAATTACAGGTAATTATAAGTATATAGTTTGCATAAACACTTTCGTATTGACTCATTAGGTGGGCCAAAGAGACAACAAGACAGAAAAGCTTTGTGCACAGTATGTACCAGACACTACTACAGTGTGACCTAGATGTGCTGGCAACTGCAAGATGAACACTAGAAATGTCACAAAAAATAAACCCCGAGCGTTTCTGGTAGTGACCGCACACTCAGCCCTTAAAAATATATAGTCAAACATGATTTAATCAAGGCATATTTATCAACAGCCATACATGAGCCTGTTGAAGCTGGGTGAAACTGGTTTCTCTCCTCATTATTTGTGGCATTTTGGACAGCAGTAGGAATGTAGTGCCTCTGATCCAGTGAAATGCTGCTCCAAAGATGTGCTCAATGTGTACTTGTTGCCAGACTAGATGTGCATAACCTTGTACCTAGGTAAACTCACCATTCTCCTGCAGCTATAACCTCCTCCGTCATCACCCTGAACTCCAAGTAGGTTTTGTGGTGATACATTTATTTACAAATGAGTAACAAGTATACTAGAAGAAGCCTGCAATACAGAAACAGTAGTTTGGGCATTGTGAAATACCTCAATATATGATATGATTATCATATTATTGATACTGTTATCATACTAATGCCACAAATCACGCTACTGTATTTTCAATTATATATACATTAAAAAATACTTCTAAATGACCATTTGAATATCAGTTAGTCACTGTGTGTTATCTTGAATTCATGAAGAAAACTTTGTGTTTCTCGCATGCCTGCATGGTGAACGGAGAATCCAAAAAATATTGAACATTCTTCATGAATTAAGTTAAGACGGACCGTGTTTAAGTCAGCAAAACTATATCAAAGCATCGTTTACAAACTCGAACACAACTCGTGCAGTATAATCCAAGTCGTAAGCTCAGTACCTCCGAAACACATGTATTTTTGCTAAAACGTTACAATGTAAAGCACTAGTGTCTACGATAGCAGCCCCTGAGCATGTCTGGGCACACGCGTGGCGGAGTTCAATTGCACTTGCGAGCCCGGGTGCGCTACTCAGCCATGAATGAGACTGTTTGCTCTGACATGTTTTAAATCTCTATGTTTTAGCAAAAAATGCAAGTGTTAAGCAAATTGTCTGAGAGTTTGTAAATGGAAGTTCTGATATAGTTTTGCTGTTGTAAAACCAAGTCCCTGTTTACTTTAGTACATAAAGAATGTCCGCCTTTTTTAGATTCTCCGTTGATGCTGGAGGCATATGAATAAATCACAGTGAATCGCTGTAATGCAAATAGTTATTTTCCTTTTAAGTGTATATATGTGACTGAATTTTTGTTTAGTCTTTGGAAGTATACACTGTGTAACCAGTTCAATATCTGTACAGATAACTGCAATAGATGGTCCAAGCAATTACAGTACAATGCAACAAATCCATTTTCTTCTGAGCTTCTAATGTTTTGTTGTTTTTGTTAGCTCTGTTTTTGATTCAACTATACAGTCATTGTTGTGGCTGCACATAATGGTGATGATGGTGGTGTGGCATTATACTGAAAGCTACCATTTGTAATTTTTTATCCACCCCCTTTTACAGTTTACAGTACACAAATCAGGGGGACAGAATATTAGGAACACCTCCCTGACACACTGTTAATGGGAAAAGGGAAGGTAGGATTTATAAGACTGTAGCTTATTAGTATTACCCAGTATTGCTATATGGAGTAGATGGTGTGTGCTGGAGACTGTTGATAAAATGGCAATGTTACTATATTTCATTTTTGTATATTTTGTTTACATGAGCTACCTTATTTTGAGGAGTGTGGATGTAATCACATATGTACCCCTGCATCACTGAGTGTCCATTCTTGAGGCACATGGGCAAGAATAACATACGAAATTGTGTATGTTCAGCTCCTTGTCAGTATGACCTTTATAATCATCGATGTTTTTTGTCCATATCTCTTAGGTGTAATGCAGCAGCCAATGATGCAACAGTATAAGATGTCTCAGAATCAGGTGCATGGGAGTCCAGGATCAAACTATCAGCAAACCACTGTCCCTCAGAGCTCCCCTGGGTAAGACAGTGCCAACACACAGTCAGATAATGATGAAAACACAGAAGTATCTGTATTTCTACTAAGACTTCTTCTTCCTCCTTCACAGATGCTTTACATCCCCACAGTCTGGATCAGGTGCTCGGTTCGTACCCCAGCAGAACAGCCCTATACCCAGTCCCTATACCCCTCAGAGTCCTGCAGACTACATGCAGTACAATCCACCCAGTTATTCTCAACACCAACAGACACAGCAAGGTAAGTACGAATTCAAGTCAAGAGAAATGTGTCATTAGCTGCCTACCACACCTCTCCGAGGAACAGCAAATAGCAAATGTTTCATGAGTAATGCAGAACAGTTGTTGCTGCATTAGAACAAGTCAAGGTGGACAGTATTTGACAAGACAAGAACTGTAGCGCATTTTTGTCTGTATGTTCCTGCAGAAATTGCGTGTTCATGTTTGAGCAGGTTCAAATAGCACCGCCAAAAAAATGCACACTCTGAGGGTGTGCATGTATAGAGAGAAAAAATGACCAGGAAACAAGATGGTTTGGACGCAGGGAGCTGTTATACATCGGTAACTTGTAAAGACATGCCCTGGCTTGCTAAGAGGCTGGTGAAAACAGTCTATGTTCGAGGTTCAGTTATGTTGACAATGTGTCCATTTTGGGTAATAATCTTAATTAATACGTTACTCAAACATTCTGCCTAAAACAAGACAATTCTTTTTTATAATGACGCAGCCTGAATAGTTGCATTTTAACTCAACTGGCCGCAAGCATTTTGCTTAACCTATCCTTAAACATCAATAAGTTTTATACACTCTTGTGTTGAGGAGTAAAGTGGGATTATAGTTTTGCGCAGACCCTACGGAGGTAATCCACGCCGTTGAGCATTTATACTTTTGTGGTGGTGTGTCTGTGTCCTTCTGGAGTTACACCTCCAAAATGCTAGTTGGCGGCGGAGGTTTCTGTGAAGGGCTGTAAAGTTTAGTTGATTCAAAACACATTCTACATATACATTAAAAACACATTAAACACGGCTTAATAGAGACAATTTCAAACACAAGTTCACAAATTGGCTTCACTGTAACTCGCAAACACTTGTCTTTATCCAAACACATTTTCTTCACAATTACAATATGCTAACATTATTAGCACAAGCCTATGGCATTTTACATTGTATAAATTAGCCTAGCAGCTGGCAATCTTTTCCTCTTCTCATATGAAATCAGGGACAACAGCAACATTTAACAAAGGTAACGACACACTATTTGGCTCCATTACAACTCACAAAGTACACCAACAAAGCAACTGGCGTACTAAACACGTTTTCCAAACAAATACAACATGCTAATGTTATTAGAGCCAGCCCATGGCGTTTTACATTGTATAAATTAGCCTAGTGATGAGGGGAAATTTCCTCTGCTCATATGAAACCTGGATAAATCCCTTAAGGATAAATCACACACAAGACTTAAAATGCTATTTAAGTTGAGGCTTTATTGTCTTCACAATTTATTGTTTCTTATCTGTGAAAGAAAGGTAAATAAAAGCTTTGTTTCCACTGAGGGAAATGGTTTCAGCTTACAGAACAGACAGGAGGTCTGCGTTGCAGTGATGTGTAGTTACAATTCTTACATGATAATCCACAAAAATGTAAATAAGCTACTTTAAAAAGTAATAGTTCAACATTTTGAGAAATATGCTTGTCCTCTTTCTACCTGAGAAGATTTTTTATGTTTTGCTTTCACTCAATGAGACGATGGGAAAATAAGTTCTTTAAGGAAGATATTTTTTCAACAAGGCATGTCCCCTGGATAGAGAAACATTGTTGGGTCATCATTGACATGAGTCACGACAGTATCTGCTGTTACAGCAGACATTGCAACATAAGATTATAGGAATGTCTGTAGTAATAAAATAAATATTTGTAAAATCGGGTACTTGAAATGAACCTGTAAATACAAGATTATAGTGTACTGGCGGTTCCTGGGACCTTTGTGCCTTGCTGCTTACACCCCCGCCTTTGCCACGATACCCTGGCGCCCAGAGCTTCAGAGAGCTGGGGATGAGGGCGGGTGGGAAGGTGTTAGAGGACTTGTACAAAAACACCATCACGTCACCAACAGTATATTTATAACATTTAGTCACAATGTTCTGTCTCTGTAGTTTCTGTGACATGAAAAATACTTTCAAATTAAGTTAAGTCGTGCAATGCTGCTGTTTCTACGATTTAAGCACTAATTTGTTGTTCACAGTGTGGCATTATCAGGGAAAATAACAGTGTGTCCCCCTGAACCGTCAATAATGGGTTTACTGCAGGGACGCAGGAAGCATACCTGCCAACATCACTGCAGCTGTCTGTAAAGTTGGAAAAGAAGTTATCTATCTCTCAGCAAGACATGAAGCATTTCACATGACAAATAATTTAACTGGATGTTTTATTTCGCTCTCTGTTTTAGTTAGAAATATCCATGACAACAAGGTCTCTGGTCAGCTATCAAGTACTTCATCAAATCATAATGCGAGACTAGGCTCAGATGAAGACTACATGGACATGGCTCACAGACTGGGAAATGAGGTAATGCAGAGAATCAAGATATTTTGAACTGGACCTCAGCAGATGGTGACTGTTAAAAGTGATGATAAATGTCTTGTTTTCCAACAGGAGAATGACCCCTCCATGAGGGCCGCCACGTTTCCAGTTAAATCACCACAGTCTGTGTGTTCTCCTGCTGGGAGTGAAGAGACTGCAAAAAGTATGCTGCCTTAGCAACAACATTCTTCTTTTCTGGATCACAAATAATGCACCATTGTACACTCAATGTTATGCCAAGATTTATTCCCTGGCACTCACTTTTTCTTGAATTTATTTGTGTTCACACAGGGTCCAGACCTCCCCTTATCATGCAGTCCCCTCCACCTGATGTGCCACCAGGTGCTGCACCTGAACTGCTCCTCACTGCTGCTGACCGCAAAAAGAAGCATAGAGACAGGAGTAAAGAAGATAATGCGCAGATGGACAAAAATGCCTCGTATGACATTGTTAGTTCTCCATCAAAACAGTCCACCAGGCTGACTTTAAAACTGTCGCGAGTTAGGTTTTCAGACATGGATCAAGCTGGAGACCTTCCTCCTAGGCCACGTGTCGACTCAGATCCTGAAACTGATTTAATGAGTAATAATAATCAGTTGTCAAGGACTGCTCAGGACTTGTCACACAAGTTAGGAGCTGAGGAGCAGGCAAACTGCCAGCAGGTTCCTTTTCAGCCAAATACTAAGGAGT
>JAPZEB010000011.1:15632025-15642470 GCA_029783705.1 Chaetodon striatus | reverse complement strand
AGATAAAGAAAAAGATAGAGAAAGAGATAAGGACAGAGAAAGAGATAAAGAAAAAGATAGAGAAAGAGATAAGGACAGAGAAAGAGATAAGGACAGAGATAGAGATAAGGACAGAGATAGGGATAAGAACAGAGATAGAGACAGGGAAAGGAAGCACAAGACGTCAAGGGAAAACTGCAACAGACACTCTCCTGACCGGCATACTAAACCTGACAGCCCCAGAGTGAGGCAAGACGGAAGCAGAAAATCCACTGACCTCAATGGTCGACAGAGTACAGAGAGTTCCAGCCTTCAAAATGCCCAAAATAAGAAAGAGAGCAGAAGTGGAGATGACAGCATCAGCTGCCAAGCAGGAAACAAACAGCAGTCTTTTGAGACAAAACTTAGCGAGTTCCCCTCATACCTGCTGGGTGGCAAGTCAGGAAGTCTGAAGAACTTTGTGATTCCCAAACTGAAACGGGACGGAAAAGATAAAGATCCCCAACTTCCAACCAAATTGATAGAGGGCTGGAAAGAACCCCTGGTCAGACTGGAGAGAGTGTCACTAGTAGAGAACATAAACAAAGGAGCTAAGCCTATCGTTGTGGTCAACAGACTCAGTATTGATGAGGTAAAAAGCATCATTCAGGAAAGCAGGCTTGCACAAAGCTCCAGATCCAAAAGAGGTATGAATTACTTTGTTTATTTAATATGTACGCAAAACTGCAGGGGATTGATATGTGCAATGAGACTGTGCCCAGTATTTGGATTGTTTATTTACTTTAAACCACTATTTTAGGAATCCAAGTCATTAATTCAAATAAATAACTGTGGATTAATGAGTTACTGATTGTATCTTATTTTGAAGTGTAGCGTATTCTGTGCTGAATACTAACTCATCTCTTATGCTTACAGAGAAGCGAAAGCACTGCATGATCAGTAAGAAATCCAAGTATGCTGAGTCAAGTGAAGATGATGATCCTGATGACAACTCTGAATATGAATGTCAGTATTAAATCTAAAATATTTACATATTCCTACATACACATAAGACTAATACAGAATCTACCAACAGCGCCATGTCCATATTGATAAAATACTGATTTACCATGCAATCCTCAAGATGAAAAAGTAGTTTTATTTTTATATTACAGTAATAATTGGGGCTTGAAGCTGAGTTATGCTTTCTCTGTTATTGTTACAGCTGCAAAGAAAAGGCACAAGAAAGATCGTGACAAGACCTGGAAGACTGATGCTCGCCGGGGGTCCGGTGGCCGTCGCCGTGGATTTAGCGCAAGTGATTCAGATGAAGGCTCTCCACCACCAAACCTGAGTGATGGTGAGTCTTTTTCGCATAGGGTTGCAAGTGGGCATAGGCAAAAGAAAAATATGAATATATGCAGGGTTCCCAATGATCCTTAAAAAGTCTTAAAAGGCATGTAAAAGTAAGACCGTAATTGGTATTAAAATGCTAAGACATGGCATGAAGGATTTCTTAAATCATTTTTCTCTGATGTTGATCTCACAGTAATTGCACAATGGGAATCAAGGCAGTTAAGTCCCACCTGCACAGTAGTGAGAAACACAAAATTGCCAAGTTATTTCAGGTACTTCCCAGATTTGGTCTACCATCATCTTGCCATGTTTTATGGTACAATAAACCACATGGTAAAATTTTCCCTCACTCTTAGTGGCATTATAAAAGTCTTAAAAAGTCTGAAATCTAACTTGCCTCAAGCTGTAGGAACCCGGTAAATGTTGGAAAGTGTTTTTATTTTATTTGTCTCTAGGAAGGCAAAAACAATTTTATCTCAGACAATAAACAAAAAAAAAAAGCTAATTGTGTCAAACAAATTTGTGATCACTGTTTTTGATGGCTGTCATTCAGATTATTGCCATTTGATACTCGTGATCAGTCAGGCCAATTCCCTAGATAGCTGGATTTCTACACTCAAGTCTTTCTCTATTAAATATTCAGTTGCTTGAGGGTGAGTTCCTGCTGTCAAGGATTTGACTAATGTTGTTTTCTTTTTGTACAGCTGCCAGAAAGTGGAAGAAAAAGGAGAAACAGAAAAACAGGATTGTGTACGATTCCAAGATGACACCAGAGGGTATTGTTTTGCCAATAATTTTGTAATATTAATTCAGTTTAAAACTGAATACTTTTATTAATCAATTTCTTTACATTTGTTTACCAGAAATGATGGACTCCTCCACCTTTAAGAGATTCACCGCCAACGTGGACAATATTCTTGAGAGCCTTGAGGATGTGGACCTTGCTGCCACAGGTAATCATCAAGTGCTGCATGGTTTCCAAAGTTGCATTTGTAAAAGTGTTGAAGTAAAAAAAACGGTTGATATTATAACTTTGTGCCCTCAAACAGAGGATGATGAGATACCTGAAGAGCTCTTGCTTGGAAAGCACCAGTTGAGCGAGCTAGGTAGTGACTCTGCTAAGATCAAAGCTATGCGCATCTTTAACAAGGTAAGAAGAGTATGTCTGTGCACTGTCACATTATGACATTCATGTTCATATGTGATATTTAGCTGCTGTAAAGACCAACAATGCACAGCTGCAGCACTGTTAAAGTAACCATAATTTGTTTGTTCCATAGTTTTCTTCTAATAAACTGGTGAAAATGTTGAATATCCTGGAGAAGAACATTCAGGACAGCGTCAAACTTTCCACACTAATGAATCATGTAAGTTACCAGCTGCATATTATTCTTCAGCTGTGGATTTGATGTGATTTTTCACACCAAATTTTCTGTGCTTTTCAGTAATTCCTTTGTTTTTTTTGTTAATATCTTTTAAAACTGTAGGATAATGATTCCATGGATGAGGAGCGGTTGTGGCGCTACCTTATCATGGAGCGGGTTGCTAAGTCTGCTGATGCCTGTCTGACTGCGCTCAACATTATGACATCTCCACGCATGCCCAAGGCTGTTTATATAGAGGACGTCATTGAGAGGGTGTTGCAGTTCACCAAGTTCCATCTGCAAAACTCTTTGTATCCTCAGTATGACCGGACCTACAGCCATGGAGGTCAGCACAGTTTTCCTCTGTTCTTCTAAGTAGTTCTGCAAAATATTGCAAGAATCTTAATCTCAAGAAGCTGTTCTTGTGCGTGCAAAGTTTTGCATTTAAGTACACTGATTATGCTGGTCCACGCTGGTCTAAATTATCTATGCACTTATCTAAAAATAGCTCTAAAAGGGTTTGAAAATGGTATGTTGCTGCTCAGGTTTAAAGTGGTTTACTTATATTTTATTCAAGTCTTATTTTCCTTTTATCTTCCTCACCTAAGGTGGCACGCATACTTCAAAGTCCAAGAGGGCAAAGGGTTCCACCCATAAACAGAAGGTGGTAGTCACGCTCTACAACAAAGTGTGTGATATTGTCAGCAACCTCTCAGAGCTCCTGGAGATCCAGCTGCTAACTGACACCACTATTCTCCAGGTGAGACTCTAAACCTGGTGGGACGTCATCTAGATTTATGACCACATTTGACCTCTGACTCTTAAATTCTAACATTCCTGACTGCTTTTGTGCCTGAATTTTAGGTGTCCACCTTGGGTATTACACCTTTTTTCGTGGAGAATGTCAGTGAGCTGCAGTTATGTGCCATCTCACTAGTGACAGCAGTAAGTCTTGCAAAAAATCTTACCTGTCAGTGCTATTATTTCAGATTTTTTATGACATGCGTCTGCACAGCATCTCCAAAATGTTTTGATTAAGCACTTTGCTTTTTACTCTCCCTCAGGTCTTCTCTCGTTACGAGAAGCACAGGCAGCTCATTCTTGAAGAGATCTTCACCTCCCTGGCTAGACTGCCCACTAGCAAACGCAGCCTCAGGAACTTTAGGTAACTAAAAAAAATGGCTGAGTATGTTGTCTATGCAAGCAGCTTATTACAACCCATATTTATGTTTATTGCTTGGCAGCGACCTTCAGTGGTCATTGTAACCATGATGAGAGCAAAGTCAGGTGACACAGTATAAAGAATGGCGTAGTCTGCACAAGGATGAGGTTGGGTGGATGGATGGGTCAAACAAATATAGGACTTTCGCCTAAGAGACTGCTGTTCCTGTCTCATGTGAGACTAGAAGTCAACACTGACTTATTTTAACTCACGTAACGCACCTAACTAATGTCACATACATTACATACTTAATTTACGTGATGTATGTAATTTAAGACAAACAGTGATGAAGAAAGACTGCTCTACAGTGACCTGTAGCAGATTGGGCTGCTGCTTAAGTTTTTCAATCACATCATTAAATTGTCATCATAAAAGTATCTCGGTGTCTTTGTTGTCTCAGTAGCAGATTACAGCAACGGTTGCATTTCTTACGTCGTCTGAGAGTTCATGGTGTTGATCAAAAGTTTATGATAATTCTATATCAAGCAGTCTCACAAAGCCTAATCAGTTACAGTATCACAGCTTGGTTTCGTAACCTCTCTGTGCAGTTGAAAAACAAACTGTTTGAATTAATCCACACTGCGTAGAACATGATAGGTGTCAAAAAGCACATTTCCATGCAGTCTATTTTTGAACAGGCTACTCTAAGACAAGCCAATAAGATCATCAATGACTCCGCTCATGTTCTGCATACAGAGTATGAGCTGCTGCCCTCTGGTAGGAGATGAGATTTGAAAATTCATTCATACCTCTGTCTATAAAGCTTTTAAACAATGGCAGATAAAGCCAGATCTGGCATTGGATTATGATGATTTGCTGATTTGCATTTTTATACAGGTATTTTTAGCATATGATGTTATTTATTTATCTTTTGGTGTTTCCTATTGCTATGTTGGGCATAATTTTGTTTTTTATTGTCCCACTCTGTAGGACAATGAAGTGAATCTTGAATCTTTAAGAACGTAACAAACATACTTATTTTAACCCATATGATGATCTTTTATTAGATTCTGTGCCTAAAGCTATCCAAACTGCGAATGACTGTTTCACAGCATTAAACAGTATATAGTATAATAGTTACGTTAATACCAGTTACTGGATGTAACTCCAGTTCTCTAAGTACTTGGACCTGTCGCTGGCACTCTCCAGCAGTCATATACTGTCTGTCATTTTGAGAATGAATTGGCAAACAACCTATTCTGTAGCTTAGGTATAAGGATGTGTTGCAGTAAACCTAACAACACTTATATTCATATTCCCCAGGCTAAACAGCAGTGATTCGGATGAAGAGCCCTTGTATATCCAGATGGTGACAGCGCTGGTGCTTCAGCTCATCCAGTGTGTGGTACACCTTCCCTCTGATAGGGACCCAGAGGAAGAACATAATAAGAAGGTAATTACTAGGATGTAACTGACTTAAACCATACTTATCTAAAAAAGATATTTTGATTCAGAAATATGGATACTTTCTTTAGGTGGATAAAGATGCCTTCATCACAAACTCTTATGGAACTGCCATGAGGACAGCTCAGAACTTCCTGTCAGTGTTTCTCAAGAAGTAAGTCATTGGTCTGTTAAAGGGGGAGACTTTTACACTTGAGTGTCCTGAGACAGTATATCTTCTTTTGCTGTGGAACAGGCTGTAATGTTCACTGACTTGCTGTTTAAACACATATTATAATGAAAGACTGTATTTTGTATTTCAGGTGTGGCAGTAAGCAGGGAGAGGAGGACTACAGACCTCTGTTTGAGAACTTTGTTCATGACCTGCTGTCTACAGTCAACAGGCCCGAGTGGCCTGCAGCTGAACTGCTGCTCAGTTTACTGGGACGACTGTTGGTGAGTAGCATCACTCATTTTAAAGGTGTCATCACAAATCATCTGTCTGGTAGAAACAGCTGCTGATGTGTTTGTTTTTGCTGTGACATTTGTCCTCCACTTCTTGTGCTCCAGGTGCACCAGTTCAGTAACAAGCAGACAGAAATGGCACTCAGGGTGGCATCACTGGACTACCTCGGCACTGTTGCTTCTCGCCTGCGTAAAGACGCCGTCTCTAGCAACATGGACCAAAAGGCCGTCGACCGCATCCTCAGAAAGGTAGACTAGATGATTATTTTAATGGATGTAAACAGATGTAGATGAACAGTGGTGTTGAGCTGCTTCTGAGATGCTCCTGGCTTATTGATCTCCTTACAGACTCAGCGCAGTGATGATGAGATCCAGCAACTCCAAAAGGCCTTGCTGGACTACCTCGATGAGAACATTGAGACAGATCCATCTCTAGTGGTGAGCACTTAATTGCCAGATACGAAGCTGCGTATTTACAGAAATCATTATGGTCACATTTATGAGTCCCTAAGGAGTGGATGCTCAGTGTTTACATGGAGTAATATGCAACCATAGTGCTCCTGTTACTTGAAGCTCTCAAAGGGCTTGACAGAGGGATATTGCTAGTTAGGCTAAGTGTAAAAAAGGCAGGGGTTTAACAGGGTACCTTGGTGTCATAGTGGTATTATACTCAACAGTATGCCATAAAATGTTCAGCAGTTTTCATTACATACGTATGCATTTTTTTCATATAGTTTGCCCGGAAGTTTTACATCGCCCAGTGGTTCAGGGATGCTATGAGTGAGGCAGAGAAAGCCATGAAGTCTCAAAATGATGATGAGGACTTGAAAGGTCGACATCATTCCATGGATGTTGACTCAACTGAGGAGATTATGCAAAGGGCCGATAGCCGAAAGAAATTCCTCCGCAAGGTCATCAAGACATCACCATCACAGTCCAGTTCTCTGGGGTAAATACTACTTCACTCTGGATCAGTGCACCAATTTGTTACGCTGTTTGACTCGTTCACCAATCCTGGTATTAAACGATCCTCTTCATTTTCCTTTCAGGATAAACTCTGACACAGTAGACTATGAGGACTCATGTCTGATTGTCAGATATCTGGCCTCCATGAGGCCGTTTGCACAGAGCTTTGATATCTATTTATCACAGGTAAGAGGATTCAGTCAAAGAAAATGTCAGTGAAACATATTGTGTTGGCTGTCGCTAACTTTTTCCTCTTACTGCCTCTCTTGTATAGATTCTGAGAGTGCTGGGTGAAAGTGCCATCGCAGTCAGAACTAAAGCCATGAAGTGTCTGTCTGAAGTAGTTGCTGTGGATCCAAGTATTCTGGCTCGGGTAAGTCATCCTCTATTGACTCCTGCACATGTCTTAAACCACTGGATTGATAGAGGTAACACTAAATGTTTTTTTTCTAGATAACATCTTATTTTATATATATCTATCAACACTAATAGGAGATTCTGTTATAGCCCGTGTGTTAGGAAGATGTTGTGGCTTTATCAGCCAATTATGCCAGTTTACCACAGTCACACAGCAGCCTTGACATTCAGAAATGTTTATCTGTGCTTGACTAATCTCCCCTATTTGCTTTGCAGCTGGATATGCAGCGTGGGGTTCACTGCCGCCTCATGGACAACTCTACCAGCGTGCGAGAAGCAGCTGTGGAGCTCCTTGGCCGTTTCGTGCTAAGTCGACCAGAGCTCATTGAGCAGTACTACGACATGCTGATTGAAAGGATATTGGTAATTTCTTAAACTTCCTTCTTCATCTTTTTTTAATACAAATGTAATAATGTTTCATTCACAGGTAGTAAAGTTAAAATTGATCGTGTGCCCTCTGAGGGCCTTGGGTGAAGGAACAGGCTACTCTATAATAAGACAAATTCAAGTGGAACTTAACCTTTGACTTCAGCAAACTCTGACCAAAAAGGTCATTTAAAGTGCAGAAGTTCAGCTGAGGTTAAATCATCTTCTCCCTCACACTGCCACCTAAAGATCAAATGAAGAACTGCAACCAATTGACAGTTGAAATTGCCATTGAGAAATATATGTTCTCCTCTCTATACTGAGCTGTACTTGTACTCTTTTTTTCAATAGGACACGGGTATTAGTGTGAGGAAGAGGGTCATCAAGATATTGAGAGATATTTGCCTGGAGCAGCCGGATTTCCACAAGATCACTGAAATGTGTGTCAAGATGATCCGAAGGGTCAACGATGAAGAGGGGATCAAGGTTGGTGTTTATTTTTGTGTGTGAATGCTGCTTACAAGTGACAGTTTTTAGATTTTGATGTACAGTTTATATACATAAATGTCTTTTACCATGCAGAAACTGGTGAATGAGACATTCCAGAAAATCTGGTTCACCCCCACACCCAGTCATGACAAAGATGCCATGACTCGGAAGATCCTAAACATCACAGATGTGGTGCGTATTATCTTGGGTTGTGACAAAAGTTTGGGCACCATCGTCATTCAGATCTGAAACACGATGTTTGACCTTGTCATAATCTGTCTCGTGTGATGTTTTCATTCCATCCCAGGTGTCGGCATGCAAAGATTCAGGCTATGACTGGTTTGAGCAGCTTCTCCAAAATGTGAGTTGTTTAACTTGTGTGTCTTTATTATAGCTGGCATGCACATATTTTGTCAGGCATCGTATTTAACTTTTGAATGACATCTATTTAGCTACTGAAGTCAGAAGAGCAAGCTTCATACAAACCTGCCAAGAAGGCCTGCGTTCAGTTGGTGGACAATCTCGTGGAACACATACTGAAATATGAGGAGTCTCTTGCAGGTAATAAAAATAAAGGTAATTGTACGTTTGCTATGATCATTCTAATTACATTGTTATTGGGTTAAACATAACCGTGCTGTGTGTTTGCATTCCAGACTGTGAGGACAAAGGGGTCAACTCAGGTCGTCTGGTAGCATGCATCACCACTCTCTACCTGTTCAGCAAGATCAGAGCACAGTTAATGGTGAAACATGCCATGACTATGCAGCCCTACTTGACTACCAAGTGCAATGTAAGTACAAGGCAATTTTGTTCAGTGTTAGTCTATATTGTTTTTCTTTTACCTGTCTGAAAAATTGGGAATAGGAAGTCATCTGTTGTGTCTTGTGCAGAATTGAACACCAACTTTTATGTTGTGCTATAGGGCCATCTAGTGGCAGCCAAATGAAATCAACGCAGGGTCCACCCTTGCCATATCAGACAGAACATTCAACTTGTTACACTCTGTTTCCATCTTCAGGCTGACATTGCATCCACTCTGACGGATTTTTGTGGGGGAGGGGGATTCTCCAATCACTAGAGAACCATATATTTGCCTGTATCCAACGTCATTTTAGGTCCACACTGACTCATAGCCATGCCAACATACCTGTTTTACGAGGGTTTTAACAGTAGAGAGGAGCAAAGTAACGATGTCGCATGTTATTGAGAAGACATGTCGATTTAGAACAGCCTCGATAGCAGCACCTATCTTGTCTATAGTGCTCGCCATTGTTGTTATAAATCCTCAATAGTACTGGCGCACCGGCACACCACCACTTGACCACAGCGTCAGTCCAGCCCGTGATGCTGTTTGGCTAATTGAGTGCCCCTGCACAGCTCATAGGTTGTTTTTTATTTTAACCAAGAAACCGCTGTTTTGTGTTACAATATCAGACAAATCCGTCAACTCAGACTTGGTGGAGTGGGCGGATTCAAAGGTCTGAATCCAGGCAAGGTTTCTCTCAATACCCACATACACTCATGAGTAGTCAAGTGGCTACTTACGTGACATTTTAAAACCGCAAACATGTGGAGGTTTATCTTAGCTCACTGGGACACACCTGATTAATAAGGACATCCCATCATTCTAACAAATCCAAATACTGTACATGTCACAATTAGGCTCAGATGTTTTGTTGGAACAATACATACTCAGGACCTGAGAGGAGGAGTATAGTTAATAAAGCATTTAGGTGTTCATAAAGTTATATTCCAGCTCAGCTTTTGACTATGCAGCTGTCTCTGTATTGTTATTTCAGACGCAGAATGACTTCATGGTGATCTGTAACGTGGCAAAGATCCTGGAGCTGGTTGTGCCTCTGATGGAGCACCCAAGTGAGACTTTCCTCACCACCATAGAAGAAGACCTGATGAAGCTCATCATCAAATACGGCATGACGGTCAGTGTCATTTATAGCTCAGTGCTCATAGATACCTGATAGAACAATAACCCACCAACACGGTAGTGAAACTTACTGCTTTGAGCACACATATTTGTTTTGAGCATGATGTTGTTTGTTGTGTCTGTTTCTCAGGTTGTACAGCACTGTGTGAGCTGTCTCGGTGCTATTGTCAACAAGGTCACACACAACTACAAGTTTGTTTGGGCTTGTTTCAATCGCTACTACGGTAAGGCATATGTACTGTACATGCATACATTTTTACATAAAGATATGGTTTCTTATACCTGGATTTTTATGTACCTTAATATGTAAAAGGCTGGGAAATAATCTGTAATACACCAACATTTTATAACATGTACATAGGTCATTGTTAACCTGTTCATTTGCCTTCAAACTAAAGATTAAATTATGCTGTGCTCATACCTTACTTTGCATCCAAATAAATAGGAGCACTGAACCCACGCCAAATGGTGTTTAAGTGTCCTGATTCTTTCTTAGTTTACTGTGTAAAGA
>JAPZEB010000011.1:15610673-15626724 GCA_029783705.1 Chaetodon striatus | reverse complement strand
ATTTTAATAAGTATGCCCCTTCTCTACTAGCATTATCCAGTATATCTTTTTTTTTTTTTAAAACTGGTGGTTAGTCATATGTCACATGCTTTTTCAAGTACAGGAAGTGTTAGTGTGAAGTGTGATAATATTAAATAGATAAAAAAGGATCTCAAATCATGCACATTTAAGGTAACATATCAAAGTGTAACAAAATATCAGATCTTACATATGTCTTGTCAAGGGAAAAATATATTTCTTCTTGTGCTTTTTTTTTTATTAATAAGAAACAACAAATTTTATTGGACAATGTAAGATTGAAAAGACTTCCTTTTCACAGCATACTAAGGCCACTGTTTAGTAAAATGCTACTTATTTATTTGTAAATATTATTTATTTTTTTATTCAGCTTTGTTGAACAAGGTAAATGTTACAGAGTCACACATGTAAACCACACATTATAAGAAAGACAAGGCAAACAAAGATTGAACAAGAAGGACAAAAAAGACAAAAAAAAAAAAGATGTATGGTGGACACATTTTTCTAGGTGTTCAAATGTTTCAAAGGCTACATCAGGTTATTATTTTTTTTTTTTTAAACTTTTAAACGGGGAGATGATTCGGCAAATGTCGATTTGTGTATATACAATTTACCAATCGGGATCAAGAGGTTTATCATAAGATTCAATTAGTTGACATTGCTTTTAAAATAGAGATTGAGAAATTGAGATTGAGATTGAGTTGACCAGTGTTCCTTAAAATATATATTTCCAAAATTGAATAGAATGTGAACAGTTAACATTCAAATGTATCAAATTTTCAGGATCATTATTGCATTTTTTAAAGTATTTCTTATATCCTTTTTAAAATTATAATAAATATTTTGTGGAGTATTTCAGGCAGTCTTACATTGACCGGTGGATGGCAGCACAACGTTTCACTTTGTCAGTGTCTGCCGGAAAAAGAGGAGACGAAGAAGAAGATGATTCACCGGAAAAAAACCTTTCACCTCTGCCGTTGTGCATGAGGTTGGCGGGCTGCTAGTTGAATGTGTCTTGAATATATTTGTTTAAATTTCGCTGCTCAACTCGTGAAGAAAACTTCATAGCCAAATCACTCAGTACCACGCGGAATCTTTTTAGTCGGGTAAAGCAACGAGTTCACATTAAAACACTTAATTTCACACTTAGCTAGCATTTAGCTTGCATGCTAAATAATAAGGGCTTTATGCTAGCAGTCGGCTATCTAACCGGTGTTCTTCTGTCAGCTTGCTAGCATTAGGGAGCACTGAGCATTTAACTCGTGAAGTTGGCAGTATAATTGTCCGTTTACGTATGCCGTATCGCCTGACTTTGCTAATGTTTTTGTTTAATTCTGGTTGAACTGTTTCATTTGTAGGTAAGTTAACGGTGGTAGCTTAGCCATGCCGTCCAGCGCTGGACCCAGCAGCCCCGCTGCTGCACTCGCTGAAGCGCTGGAAAACTCTTCCCGGCTGATTGACAGACACCTGCAGGATGACCGCTGCTTCCCTGACCTGTCTGAGCTGCTCAGCGTCCCCTCTCACAGTAAGTGATTTAGAGGGGTGGAGTAACAGACCTGACACTAGCTATCAAACTCAGATGTTTCTGTTTACTCAAAGGCTGCCCTGCCAATGTTCAGATGGTGGGATAAAGTAGGTGGCCGAACGATGCTGATAAAAGCAAATATCGCTGTTAAATCAAACCTTTGATACAGACAAAGGACGTCCCTGTTAGTGCTTTTAGAGAGTGTTTACACACAGACATAAGCACAACTCAAGAAAGGCTTGAGGAATGATCTTGTGTTATTGAATATAATAACGCAAAGGGTAGCTGTAACATTCAGTTGTGATCCTTCCAAAGAAAATTTGTGATATTGATTAAAGACACAGTAGTTTGCAAGCTTTATTCAGAATATTTTGACACGTTTTCCACACATCAGCATATACCAAGACACTTGTATGTGAGTTCTTCACTCAGTTGTCAAAACAGGAAACCAAACATTAACCAGATTTATTTCAGAAATTAGATGTTTGCTGTTTTATACCTGTGTCATGTTTTGCTCATGTCTGTCACTATCTGTTTTTCTCTTGAACATACCAGTTTATGGCCCAAAGGTGATAGGGTTTAAAACGTACGCTGATTCGGAGCAAGTACAGGCTGCCAAAATATCACTTTCCCTATAATTCATCCTGAACATCCATCCATCCATTTTTTTGACATTTATCTTTATTTAGCAAGGCCCAAGCAGCTAAGCAAGTTTATACCCTATTGCTGTGAGGCGACAGTGCCATCCACTGTGCAGTATGCCACCCTCATTAAGGTCAGACTATGATAAAAAATGGGTCATAAGTGTGTTCATGGCATATGTAGAGGGAGAAAGAAGATGGTTAACCAGCATTCTGACTTCTTTTCTACACTGATTGCTCTATGATTTAAGTTTGTATACAGGAGAAATGTATGACAACTACAATGCTAAATTTGGTCTGGGTGTAGTGCACAGACATTAACTTTGTTGTTGTTGATTGTGTTGATAGATATGCCGTCCCTCTCTGGAGTGTCAGACATGGACTACCCCCTCCAGGGACCGGGTTTACTCAGTGTGCCAAATCTCCCAGAGCTCAGTGCAGTCCGCCGGGTCCCTCTGCCACCTGAGCTGGTGGAGCAGTTCAGCCGTATTCTTTTGGTCATTCAGGAAATACCAATTTAAAACGTTGACTTTCAGGAGACCCAAAGGTTTACACTAGAATATGTTAGGTTGGTTGCTTTTGTTTTCAGTTGGAGTTTTTGACTTAACAGTTTTACAGATATGCAATGTAACTGCATGATGGGAGTTTTTCCAGAGATCTGCCGAGCTTGGCTTACTATTGACAATGACATCTTCATGTGGAGTTATGAAGATGGGTGAGTAAATTTACCTTATATGGGGCAACATTCATGATGAGCCAACAGGAGTGCTCACGCACTGCACCTGAATGTATTATTTGTATTCACTTTTTATTGTGTACTTTCACAGATAATAAATTATAAGTGAAGACATTTACTTGTTTGTTTATTTTTTGACTTTATTTTTATTTTTTGCAGAGGAGATGTGGCCTACTTTGATGGCCTTATTGAGACCATTCTGGCAGTGGGCCTTGTAAAACCCAAAAAAGGTATGTGTAATCACTTAAATGTTGGTGCATAATCATGTTTTCCAGGCCTGGAAAAGTCATGGAATTGGTGAAAATCATTGAAAGTTCTGGAAAAGTTACAGAATTTCGTTGTGTGTAATGAAAGTGTTACAGTAATCTTCCGTCGCTTACCTTCCACATAATGTAACATAACAGCAAATTTACTTTCTGTAGTTGTCGACGTAATGTAGCTCAAACGTGTTGATGTGTGACGTTTCATTTATCATCACGTACATTTTGTCAATTTTCTTTCCCATACCGCCTCTCCCTTCATGTATGTTAGCTGAAATGTTGTTGGAATAGAGTTTGAGTCTATGTTCGAAAAATGCCAGGCAAGTAGTACAAGAAAAAAAAGGTTATTATGGGTCCTTGAAAAACTACATGAAAAGTTTTGAAATTTTGTCAATGAAAATGTGTGGAAACCCTGTTTTTTTTATTTGAGTAATGTTGATGAGTTGTGTTTGTCTTCTCAGGGATTTTACAGCCACACATTCACTACCTCTTAGTATTGGCTACGTCTGTGGATGTAGTGATCCTTGGACTGAGTTTCCCCAAAAGCCAGGCTGGTGAGTTCTTCATACAGCTCCTCTCACAGTCGTTTCATTTACATGCACACTAATATCCCACTGTCATTCTGATTGTTATTCTGAAAATTACAATATTCTAAATTTGATGTGGGTCATGTGAACAGCATGTTCTGCTTAGATATTCTGAATTAGGCCTTTGTCTGAATTTAACGTTTTACGATTAAGGGATTTGTTGGATATGCCACTTTTATTTGAGTTTTAGGAGCATTGTTCAGGCATGTATGCAGTTTGCGACACAGTTTGTGACTCTTGTCTGTTTATGGTCAGCTGTGTGTATTTGTATTTGTGAGTTGTACACAAACCAACTCGCAAGCAGTTTACAAGACTGGGTCAAAGATGCATCCCCAAAAGAATGGCTCACATTTCTGGTCAGAAGGTGAAACACATCTACGTTTAAACATTTTTAAAAACCTTTTTAAAAACAACAGGTTTTTGGATATGTGAAAATATCTCAACATCGACTTTTTCAAGAAGATGGCTGAAGGATTGAAAGGGGGAGGCTGTGATTGCATGATCCAACAAGTCTGCCACCGTTGGAAAACTTTAAAACCCTATTTTTATGTGAAGAAGCAAAATTACACAAGAGGCTCCAGCTCCAAACAATATATTAGGGCATGATAACTGGAGTATATACTGCTTCTTTGAAACAGGCATATCAGTGAAATATTCACATTTTCAGCAGCCATGTTAGCAGCTGAGTAGGAACATTGTATTTTTGGACTGAGGCCAAAAACTAAAACATATTGAGCATGCAAACATAGCTAGTGACACTGCATTTGAGTTGTTCCCTGTAGCATGTGATTATGTAGATGCCAGTGAGGAATATTCTCATGATGCTTTAGCTTTAAGAGTTTAACCTCTTATTGTGAGTCCTCTAGGGCTAAACAAAATAGTTATATCATGCTGCAGTACAATAAAAGATGTCCAACTGCTTTAAAACTGCAAATTACATGCACAACATGGCAACTTGCAGCTACATAAGTTGCCACTGACGTAGTCAAATATGTGCAAGCAAGCGCCAGATATTCATAAGCTAGGCAAATGTGCAAGTAAAGGACAGCTGCTGTGCCATAACAGTGTCCTATTGTAACACTGTCTTTCTTTAGACACACACACACACAGAGTTAAAAATCAACCATAGCTAATGCTGTATTTGATTGATATGGTGCTTGCATAGACTTTAGGGTGTGATATGGAGAGAACTCAAGTGTCATGTCCCACATTCTTGCTTTGTTTTATTTGTAACAATGCTATTAATATCTTCATGTACCTCTGGTTGTTTATCTGGGTCATCTTTGTGTCTTTCTTTTTTTGTAGGGTTGAATGACAGCATGTCTGGTGGGATGCAGCTGCTACCAGACCCCCTCTTCTCCATCCCCACAGACAACACCTACATCCTATCCATCACCTCCACAGACCTGGGACGCATCTTTATGGCAGGAAAGGACGGCTGCCTCTATGAGATAGCTTACCAGGCTGAGGCAGGATGGCTGAGTCAGCGCTGCAGAAAAATCAACCACTCCAAAAGCTCCCTGTCCTTCCTCGTCCCCTCTGTGCTCCAGTTCTCCTTCTCTGAAGACGGTGAGGAGCGGGACACAGTTCTTTATGGAAAGATGTCCTTGATTTCATTTAACTCAACTCTAACCTTTTGTTGTCCTTGTGCTCCACAGACCCCATTGTGCAGATTGCTATTGACAACTCCCGCAACACACTATTCACACGCTCGGAGAAAGGTGTCCTGCAGGTATGACGTTAAGTGAATTTCATGTAAATTTCTCAAGTGCATGGCTCTTTCTGATTAACTGGAAACTAAAAAGTATGTGGTAACTGTCAGAGTGCTGAAATAATTAACAATTTGTTTTTGGTTTTTTTTAGGTGTATGACCTGGGGGCTGATGGGCAGGGTATGAGTCGTGTGGCAACCATGTCCCAGAACACCATTGTTGCTGCTGCTGGAAACATTGCCAGGTATGTCTGTATTTATTGACCCTCAGACGTGTTTCTTTCACATCTGTCAGCTAATTTGCCTCATAGGGAAATAAGAATTCATTTTCTGTCTCTCTGAAACTCTCCTTCCTTTGCAGGACAATTGACCGTTCTGTCTTCAAACCTATTGTCCAGATCTCTGTGATTGACAGATCTGAGTCCTCAGACTGTCACCTGCTCGCTGTCACTCATGCAGGTAAGGAGTAGTGAAGATGAGCCAAAAAAGGAGGATACGTGTAGAATATGAAATGTTTTTATTTTATGTGTGACTGTACATATTCTGCTTCTGTAGGTGTACGTCTCTACTTCAGCACCACACCTTTTGCCCTTCCACACCAGAGGCATGTGGCAGTTCGACCTAGCCTGCTAGCTTTGGTCCATGTCCGTCTGCCGCCAGGGTTTTCTGCATCCTCTACTCTGCAGAAACCTTCAAAGGTTCATAAAGCATTACATAGCAAAGGTAAAACTGTTTGTCTGCTATGTGGTTTACCATAAAGTAAATAAATCAACTTTTTTTTTTTACTTTTAGTAAATGTTTAGCTCAGTGGCATACGGGCCCTTTTGTGGCCAGAATCCAGATCTACCTGTAATACCATTTTGTCTTTTCTTTGTTTAACTCTTGCAGGCGTTCTGTTAATGGCTGCTTCTGAGACAGAGGACAGTGACATTCTGTGGTGCATCAACCATGACTCCTTCCCCTTCAAGAAACCCCTGATGGAGACTCAGGTTGGCACATAAGAAATGTACAATAAAAGGATTAAAATGTTCAATAACAGTTTAAGGTATCTCGCTACCAGAGGTTGTAGCTCTGTATTGCAGCTTGTATATACATGTGCTTTTTGGTCAGAAATAACCTGACAGGCCCTTGGCTGACTGTTTTGATCTGATAATAGCTTGTTTAACAACATAAAAGTCAGGATAGACTGGTTAATGGAAACAGTACATTGTGGATCTCGTTCTTCTGTGTTGTTTGCAGATGATGTCTAATGTAGATGGACACTCTTGGGCTCTTTGTGCCATTAACGAGGAGAGGCCATCCAAGATTTTTACTCCTCTGAACAAGGACCATATCCCCATCACAGATTCACCTGTGGTGGTCCAGCAGCACAACATTCCTCCGCAGAAGTTTGTCCTCCTTTCTGCAAAGGTTAAAACTGCTTCATGACTCCTCACATTGCACAAATGCTTAATCTAGTGGGGCAAAACAATGCCTTGATTTTGTACACTAAGTGTGGACTCCTTGCTGTCCTGTAGGGGAGTCACATCTTCCAAAAACTGCGGCCTGTAGATCAGCTCCGTCACCTGCTGGTGAGCTGCGCTGGAGGAGAAAGTGAAGAAATAGAACGTTTCTTCAAGCTGCACAGGGTAAGTTATTCGTTGTCGAATATTTTATAATCCCCCTTTCATTGCCTTTAGCCATAAAATTGTACGTGACACACATGATTTTAGGCTACACATTGCAAACCGGCATGACACACAAAACACCTTCACACACATACACTCCATATATATTTTAATTGTTAATCTGTTCTGTACAGGAGGAGCAGGCTTGTGCCACAGCACTGATCCTGGCTTGTTCCAGTGCTGCCAGTGACAGAGAGGTTTCACAGTGGGCCACCAGAGCATTCTTCAGGTCAGATTAACATTGTTTATACACGCACAGATTTACACTTATTCAACACATACACAAACTAAAAGCAGTTCCTCTATTGTTGCTTTGATTAGATATGGAGGAGAAGCACAGATGAGATTCCCAGCAGCCATGACATCTCCCAGTAATGTTGGACCCGTGATGAGTTCTCCAGCACCAGGTAAATAAGAAAATAATGTCCACCTGGCCTGGGGGGAAATATACACTTAAAGACAAACATGGAAGCTTAAACTTCTTTAATATTGTGTAAAGCCTCATACACAGAGTTTACCACGTCTGCAAGTATTTGACCATTCAGGTAGTAATAATAACAACTTTGTATATATAGCACAGAATACTCAGAAGCAACATAACAACAGAAAGCCAAATGGTCTGCCAAACACAAGGGGGATAAAATTTAGGTGAAGTTCAGATAAAAGTAAACAAGAAGACAAAAAATGCAAGATGCAAAAGAATAAAAGTGATAAAATGACAACATCGCATTGAACACACATCTATAAAGATGGGTTTTTAGGAATTTGTATTCTGCAAGCCTTATCTCCTCAAGCGGGTCGTTCCAGAGCGGAGGGACCCAGAGGGCAAAAGCATGGTCTAGATTTAAGCTTCAACTTTGGAATGGCTAGAAGGGCCCCACTGGAGGATTTAAGGCCGTGAACTGGCTCATATGGGGTAATTTCTGTTTTGCAGCTTTGGACCAGACTCAGACGAGCTTTAAAAGCGATCAGTAAAATCTTAAAATCAGTTTCTAAAATGTACAGGGAGCCAATAAAGAGAAGCCAGGATTTGGGTGATGTGATGTCCTCTGGTTAAGACCATGCAGAAGCCTACCTGCTGTAATTTGAACTAGTTGGAGGTGAGAGAGTGACTTTTGGTTGATGCCAGAAAGGAGGAAGTTACCATAGTCGAGTCTGGGGAATATTAGTGTATGACTGACTTTTTCCAAGGCAGATTATGAGAGTATTTGTGCAATCCTGGAGCAAGTTCTTTTATGCAGGAAGCAGGACTGGACAGCTTTTTTGATATGTTTTTGGAAGCCTAGATCAGACTCAAATATTACTTCCACATTTCTGGCAGCAGGCTTCACATTAGCAGACAAGGGACCAAGGCCAGTCTCAGAAATTTCATTTAAAAACTTTTCAAACATCACATTTGATAATACTGTCACACACATCATATCTTGTAACACATGTTTAAACTTTAATTATTTTTGTTACTCCCCCCTCAGGCATTGTACCCCCAGCTTTGGCCACACCTTTCGCACCAATGCACTCTGGGTCTGCCCCCATCACACCCATGTCAGCTGGCCCGGAGGTGATTTTCTCAGGGAAACACAACGGCATCTGTATCTACTTTGCTCGAATTCTTGGGTGAGAAAATCTTGTCATCGCTTGTTACATTTTGAATCTGCTTTCTGGGTGAGAGCCTAAATATGTGTCTCATTAGTCAGAGGTGTGGATGCTGATGTGTGATGTTGGTGTCAATATTGAGCAACATTTCTCTCTCTCCTGTTCCCTGCTGACCTCACTGCAACAGAAATATTTGGGATGGCAGTCTTGCAGTTGAGAAAACCATCAGCAAAGGAAATCAGACCGTCAGTATTGTACGTATCATAATTACACCAGGCACATATTTAACAATTTGTGATTTTAAGTTTATAGAATGATGCTAATAGTGGATAGTTAACACTAACTGTTATCTGTCGTCTCCACAGTTGGAAAGCAGCGTTAGTTCGTTTGATCTGGAGTCAGTACTTATGGAGCTCTGTGGTTTGCGGGAGTTTCTTGATAAAAACTCTCAGTTCAGTCCGTCCACACTTGGTGCTGCAAGGTAAGAGCTCTCTCTCTGCCTCCCTAGTTTTACATTGAACTATGTTAGTTCTCAAACACATTGGCACACAGCTTTCCTGACCCTTTCTTTGGTCTCATCATGTGATCATTGTATTGATCATTTTTTGGCTGATCAGGCCTAGTCCTGCTCCGGTAGTCTGTGTTATCAGTGTAACACGGTGTTTGGGCACACACAGATTATAATACTTGCCCTCTGCCCACACTGTCATTTAAAAAAAAAAGAAAGAAAGAAAGAAATCAATACCAGTTGGACGATCAATGCTACAATTATGAACTGAAAGTGTCTGCTCCATACAGCAGCACAGAGGAACAGGAGGCTGATTTCACCAGTCACATCACATTGATGATTCAAACTCCATGCAAATAGTAAACCTTATAATCTTACTGAGGGAAGACGACTTGGTTTTATCGCTAAGAAGTTGGTGTGCAGCCTGTCACCTGCAGCTCTTCATGTGACAGCTCACTGAGGCTGCTCCTTGATGTTCCGTTTCTTCCTGCAATATTTCAAACCGCTCCATTGTGCTGAAATGTCAAAAATAACCATTCTCATGATTTTTAGAAATATGTTTGAGTAATGATAGCAGTAGCGCTAAACTCACTGAAAAACACATTGCATTTCCTTCATACGAATTCATAATTAAAGTCACGTTGTGGTCTTTCCAGTAAAGTGCTTGTAATGTAAAGCTGCAGCAGCAGGAAATGTTCGGGTTGCATTTAAAGTAACTTAAGGCAGCACTCTACAGATATTGAACATCATTAACAAATATGTTTTCTTGTAAATGTCCGGTGTGACCAGTAACACCATTGTTGTCATAACATCTCTAATCAGACCTAATGAGAAAGAAATCAAGCTGTATTTTAATGACGTCAAACTCATAATGACTGATTATGTGGCTTACATGGAACATAAAATATTTTCTCTAGTACTTCCCACATGAAAGTGGAACCTGCAAAACAGGATCCAGATCTGCAAAAACTCTGTAACCGAGTCTCGTTTCCCATCCCCCCTGAATAACATCTGCTCTGCTCCCTATTAGCTTCAGCTCCCCTGCCAACCTGCAGCAAAGGCTGCTGGGATTTATGCGCCCTGACGGAGCCAGCTCTCAGCAGGTCCAGCAGGAGCTCCAGAGGAAATATCACAGTGAGTTATGAGAGCAGGTTTCCACATTTCTCTGAGTATTGTCTTGAGAATCAATATCTCAAATATCAATGGTATTATGAATCAACATGAAGAGAGTAAATGTGGAACTCTGATGTCTCAGCAAAGAGGAAAAGGGGATTTACTTTGTGTTTTACTCATCACTGATGTCTTTATTCTTTCAAATCCCTGCAACTCTTTGTGTTTTCATCTCTGTATCTAGCAAAGGCTCAGGTCTATGAGAAAGTATCCCTGCAGGGCATCCAGCAGTTAGTGCATCGCTCCTATCAGACTCTGGCCCTTTTGAAGCTTCTCTGTGATCATCAGTTCAGCCTCATTATGTCTGAGCTGCCAAAGGTACATGTGTGCACAAACACTTCTCCTGTAGACAACTACAGATGCTCATATATCATCACTGTGGTATTCATGCACATGCTGTCCTCAGTGCAGTACCTTTTGTTGTCAGCCAAAAACCCAGTGTACACTGTGAGCTCGCCATTGTTCCTGAAGAACTCATTACTCACTGTGCCATATTTATTCTGTGTTTGTAGGAGTTTCAAGAGCAGATGAAGGGAGCGAGTTTTAAGGATATAGTGATCCGGGGCAAGGAGCTGTCTGGAGCACTCATCACAGCACTCATTAATGTCTACATCAAAGATAATGCCTCTGTGGAGGCCATCAGCAATCACCTGCGGGACATCTGCCCCCTGCTGTACAGCAGCGATGACAGCGTGTGCTCCAAGGTACATACACATAAACACATCCAGGGCTCAAACTAACTTTTAAAAGTAGTTGCTAGGTTCACAAAACTGAAAATGAAAATATGGTTGCCATTTTTAATGACCTTAGGTTTTGCATAATTAAGGTACTATGCAATTACCGACAGCTTTGTAATGGAAATGTGACAAAGGAATGTTTAAAAGCACTATTACAGTAACTTAACCAATTTTTTTGTAGATTGTGTTTCATCTTATCATACAATGTATCTGACCTTATCTATTTGTTCAGGTTCATCTGGTTCAGTTGAATATATTTGTACAACACAGGTGTAGTATTGTCACGTGCAACGTTGTCTTGTTCCAGTTCTGACAATAACAGCAGTATTTTATCATCACTAATTCAAAAAAATATTTACGATTAATCTATTTTGGGGTGCACTATTTGCTGTCCCTTTTTTGTATGTTAAAATGTGGCTGCCACAGCTGGCAACTAAAGGTCAAGAATTGGTGGCAACCATTACAGTCAAGCCCCGACGTGGTGTGTTGGGTCATTGAAATTTTTTCAGATATTCTGAGCGGAATTATTTTAACATTTAAGGATACTAGATATAGTTTAATGTCTCAATCTTGCAGCTTCAGCGGTCTGCAATTTTAGTTTTATCGATGTCTTCCACAAATGCTTTCACATTTCTTGCCGTCTTCAGAATAATTTGGGAGGCATCAAAGTCGTTAAAAGGGATTGATTTAACCACATTGATTCATGTGTCTTAATACTGAATTTGTTGCTTTTGTCTCCCACTCAGGCTAATGAGTTGCTGCAGAGCTCCAAGCAGATTCAGAATAAAGTAGATAAAGAGCGAACACTGAGGGAGTCTCTACGGCTCTATCAGCAGATCAGTCAACACACAGATCTGCCGCTGGTCTGCTCCCAGTACAGGCAAGGTATGTGACACACACTTTCTGTATTTGTGTAGTTCATATGTTAAATAATGTTGTTATTATATAATAATACTACTGCTGTTAAATTGTCTCAGTGCGTTTCTACGAGGGAGTCCTTGAGCTGTGCCTCACAGCAGCAGACAAGAAGGATCCACAGAGACTGGGGCCCCACTTCTACAAGAACGGAGAGCCTGAAGAGGACGGAGTGGGACAGCAGGCCTTCCAGGAAAGGTAACACAAGATGGGAGTAGCATGTAAATCACTGTGATTGATGATTATTATAGTCGACTGTCACCAACATTTTTCACCCCTCCTCTCTCTGCTCCAGACTTTCATGTTATAAGTGCATCACAGACACCATGCAGGAGCTGGTGAACCAGAGCAAAGCTGCCCCTCAGTCCCCCAGCGTCCCAAAGCAGCCTGGCCCTCCCGTCATGACCTCTGACCCAAACATGCTTAGTAACGAAGAAGCTACAGCTCATGTGAGTAAGATGGGAACAGTTGATGCTTGTTTTTTTGCGACAGAAGTGTACATGATCTGCATTATTAATGAAAATATGTTGTTTCCTTGTAGTTTGAGCAGATCCTCGGTCTGGCCCAGAGGTCTCAGGATGAGCTGTTTCACATTGCACTGTACAACTGGCTGATCCAGGCTGACCTGACTGACAAGCTGCTCGAGGTAGTGTGCCTGTTCATGTGTGTTTTCTGTTTTTACTTTTTTTTTTTTTTTTGCTGTGACCAGCAGCTCTACAGGGTGGTGGAAAAAAATGTCCCCATCCCTTGGCGGCCACAGTTTCTACCATATTAGGCTGAGTGAGCATGTTAAGAGTTTGTGTTTGAAGGTGTGCGTGTTTGTGTTCATGCCAAGTGGGAGTGGCCTATTACTTCTAACAAATTCACCTGACATGACCAAACTTAGTAGAAAGACACATACACAGATACAGACATACATGTACACCCATACCATTTTGCCAGACCCCCATTCATAACCTATGACCTGGTTGTTGTAGGAAGGAGGGTTGGGTTTTTAACTCGGTACTTTTTA
Source organism: Chaetodon striatus (assembly GCA_029783705.1). Lineage (NCBI taxonomy): Eukaryota > Metazoa > Chordata > Actinopteri > Chaetodontiformes > Chaetodontidae > Chaetodon > Chaetodon striatus. Next base: position 15,613,645 of record JAPZEB010000011.1, on the reverse strand, counting down.
TGGTACAGACCGAATTATATATTGTATCAGTACTGCCAAGTATTGATTAATATTAAATCGGAGCCAAATTTCAGTACCTGAGTGTACATCTGGATGAGAACGCCAGGTTAAGACAGGAGGTGGAAGCATGACAGAGCTTCCCAAAGCTGAGCCGGCTTCCCAGCAAGCCGAAACTATCTGCAGCACCAATAGGAGCGGATGTATTTTCTTTTCAGTTTTAGTTTGAAAATAGAGTGGTATTGTTGCTGTTTATGATTGTTTTTGCCTTTTGAAATTGCATACTTACTCCACATATTTGACAGTGGTGTGTAAACAGAGAGCCAGGGAGATGAGCAGATACACACACACACACGCAGACTGACGGGGACAGAAGATTAGCTCTGCCTGAAAGAAAGAGACTGCATCACATCATAGTACATCACTGCATCTTTGTACTAGTGACAAGTGTTTGTGAGGTTGTGTGTGTCTGTGTGCATATGTGTGAATGCACAAACATGTGGATGGATGCATGCACGTACATGGTTGCAGCTTTCCTGAATTTGTATATGCCTACAGCCCTATGCACATCCAATGTCAACATGTGTCTGTCACTGTTAGTGTGATTGTGATTACATACCATATGTCTGATAGCTTTCCCTATTATCTGTCCCTGGTTCAGGTGAATTCTCCATACCTGGAGGAACATCTGATGCATATGATCAAGCAGGACCAGAGTAAGGTGCACAATATGGACCTGCTGTGGCGCTACTATGAGAAGAACCGTAACTTTGGCAAGGCAGCTCATGTACTGGCCCGTCTCGCTGACATGCACAGGTATGGACACACAACAGCTGCATAATAAGTTCTATTCTGGTTGATTTTTATTACATAACATATCTCCGCAAACAAACATGAGCAACCTTCAACACAGACTTTTCAGCAAACCCCCATATACTGTATATACATTACATGGACTCTTTCTAATTGTTCAGTGAAGACATGATTAAATAGGTATAATGTTGTTCATTCTCTGATCATGCAGCACGGAGATCTCATTGAAGCAGCGTTTGGAGTACATTGCCCGAGCCATCCTGTCTGCTAAGAGTTCCTCCTGCATCTCAGCTCAGGCATCTGATGGAGAGTTCCTCCACGAGCTAGAGGAAAAGATGGAGGTATGTATGCAGCAGTGATCACAGTGAATGTAATGCAGGCTTGATATAGCTATGTAGCCACTAAATTTCTGTTTGGTTCCCCTTTCCAGTTGGTGCGTATCCAAGTACAGATCCAGGAGACCCTGATCAGACAGTACTCCCATCATCCCTCAGTGAAAAACGTCATCTCTCAGTTGGACTCAGAGCTCATGGACATCACCAAGGTAACAGCAGCAACATGCAGCAGCAGAACAATGATACTGAGCTGGGGATTATAAAGAATTTTCATTACAGTGAATGGAAAACGTTTATAAATGCTGAATTGATGTTCTCTGGTGTAGCTCTACGGGGAGTTTGCTGACCATTTTAAATTGTCAGAGTGCAAGCTGGCCATCATTCACTGTGCCGGACACTCTGACCCCATCCTGGTGCACTCACTGTGGCAGGAAATCATGGAAAAAGGCAAGTGAAGTGTCGACACCTTGCAAATATATACCCCTGCCAGACATCTTTAAAAAAAAAAAAAAAAAAAAAAAGTCCTTCCTGTGCCATATATGATGTAAGTGTCAGTGATTGTTTTGTCTTGTCTAGAGCTGGGAGACACCGTGGCTATGAGTCCAGTAGACAGGATGAGGTCTCTCAGTTTAAAACTGGTATCACTGGGAAAGATTTACGCCGGAACGCCAAGATATTTCCCTCTGGGTAAGCATGCATACCTTCCTGTAATTATGTTCAGTTTTCCTCTCGTTAGAATTTTCCAGCTCGCTGTTTACTATTTTGTTACCAGTAATATAATTAGACTTCCCCTTTGCATCATTTATGTCAGCACGTCTCTGCTGTACAGTACTGCAGGGTCATGCTGGAGCTCTAGGTGATTGCTTCATTATCCTCTCATTACAATTAGCCTGTTCAAACTTGTCTTCTCTGTAGAGACAATGATTCACTTTACATACGTCCTTGGTACTTGAACGCATGCACCGAACCAACGATGTCGGACACAAAGCATTTTTCCCCACAGTAATGAACAAGTTGCTGAGAATACAGTGTTAACAAGTGTCGATATGTCGTGTGATTGTAGAGTTCCTAGTGAAGTTTCTAGAGCAGGAGGTGTGTCGACTGAACTGGGACGTGGGCTTCGTCACCTCCACCATGCAGGAGATTGGAGTACAGCTGCCGCGTCTCCTGGAGGTCTATGACCAACTCTTCAAAACTCGAGTACGTCCCTTAAATAAAACTTTTACAGTCAAGCTAAAATTGACGCTCATGGTCGTAAGCAGCAGTTGCAGCTTTTGTGGATGGAGGATTAAATTGTCTTTTACTTAATCCACCAATCTGCCTCGTTGCCTCTTGCCTGCAGGATCCCTGTTGGCAGCGGCTGAAGAAACCTCTCCACTTGGTGGAGTGTATCCACGTGCTTCTGTCAGGATACGTGGATGATCCCAGCAGAGTGCCGACCTATGACAGGTAATCACTGACTGAGTAGCTGTTCAGCTGCTGGCCTGTGGTGGGCGCTGTGGTGCTGGCCTTGTGTTTCTAGAGACATTAGCATGAGCATACTGTGTGGTCCCTGGTTAAAACCCAGTGACATCTAATGCTGTATCCTGCCAGAGTCAAGAATCTCTTACTTCCTCACTTTACTGTAGAGCTGCAACAATTAACAAATTATTTGTTAACTTGTAAATCAATGGCTAACTAATTTGATAATCGATTAATCGGTTTGAGTGATTTCTCGATGAAAAAAAGCTAATAATCTTTGATTCCAGCTTCCTAAATGTGAATATTGTCTGGTTTCTTCGCTCCTCTATGACAGAATGCTGAATGTCTTTGGGTTGTGGACAAACA
>JAPZEB010000011.1:15563987-15576528 GCA_029783705.1 Chaetodon striatus | reverse complement strand
GTGCTGAGCTAGTGGCTTAAGAGATTTTTCACTGCTGAACATTGCCACTGTAGGATTGGACACAACACCTAACAAATGAATAAATGAATTTTGAAAAAATCTACTTCAATCGCCTGTTCATCTGGATGCTCCTAGTGAGGACAAACATTTTTTGTTTACTTGATCTGTTCTAGCCTCAAAAGAACGCAATGTAAAGCCTTTCATTCTGTAAAAAAAAAAAAAAAAAAAAAAAGTGTAATATCAAGTACAGTTTTATTTCAGCTAAGACGGCACCTTGAGACATAGATGAGCTCTGAAAAAGAAAATGTTCATCTTCAGTTGCTATAGAAGAATGATAGAATAAAACCACAGGTGGAGAGCAACCTCATTAAAGGTTTTGCCTGTCTTATTAGATAATGTTTTATTCCTACATGATTACTTAGATGGATTAATTTTCTAAAGTGTTTTCTCCTGCTTTGCACTAGCTGTCTGTATTCCTACATGTTTGCTGTTAAGGGAAAAGGCTGTGGATTCAAGGGGGACTGTGAATAGTTTTATTGATGGTTTGAATTAAAAGTTAATAAACAAACACATGAGAGTTGTTCCTTATTCTGAGCACACGCAGTATAGTCATTTGGCTTAGCAAACATTGAGAGATTAGCAGCTAAAGAGGACCTAAGATTGATCCCTGAGGAACACCACAATGTGCCTCGCAAACGCAAACACGTTATCAGAATATAATATATACTATTACAGAGGTAATCTATGATCTTCTATTAAAATACCAATAAAGTTTTCTTCACAGCTCAGAGGATGCCATTAGATTTGAATGCCATATTATTTTAAATGCTGCATCCTCTGTTTAGGAACACAGGCATTTTAATGTCAGTTTCATTTGAGATTTTGCAGTTGCCACTTTAAGTAGTCAGCATACAATTGACGGCCGCACAGGAAACACACTATTACTTTTTAACGACATATTATGTGATGACATTGCTAATGACTTTTTTTATGACATACTGTGCCTTTTTAATGGCCTTTTCACATTTTTATGACAAACTAACACTTTACAAAAACTACAACAATTGACAGTGATATAACACTCTAATTACATTCTAGTTTTTCATTTTTTAATACATTCAAAAGTAATAAAACAGACAGACAGGTCAGGCAACAGCTTCTGCTGGGGTATGGCAACACTTGCATAAGACACATGCAGATCTGCTGTTCACTGTAATGTTAGAAAAAGCACTAATAATAATGACAATTTGATACATATATTTATGAGTAGGATTACACTTGCTAATGATTATTACAGACAGTGGTGGTTGCCTTTCATAGCATAGCAGTTTTTCTTCTATGCATTCTATATATCTAACTATAGCCTAGGTTGTATTACAGACTGAAGTCAGCTCGAAAAACATCATGTTTATTGTAAGTATCAGTCCAAATGTAATAAAATGCCACTATGACCATGCATCATAATAGCAATATAACTATTACAGTGTTCTCGACCTTGAAAACCATAGGTTATATTCATACACACTTACAGTTTAAGTGGAACAATAACAAAAATATAATAATAACATTTAGCTGTGACAGAGAAAGCCACAAGAGGTGCTTTGTTTATATTTACTAACTTAATTAAACCAGGAAAGTTATTTTAGAACATACAATATATTCCTTACATTAACACAGTAAAATGAGTGAGTGAGAAAGGAAGCATTAGGGATGATACACACTAGACATGTTCAGTCCTTTTCTTTTCATAAACATTCAAAAGTGTCACAGACATCTGATTACTAACAAAGAGTAACATAGTTTAGCCCTGGCAAATGTTCTGATATTTCTTAACATTCATTTTAGGTTTTTCTGACATTTAATTGATATTAAAATGGAGTGCTTTACTTGTAGCAGCATAGCTGCTTCTTATTGAAACAGTCCTGGAAAAAGCCAGAGGAAAAGAGACTGTTTTGACCATTTACTGATGGGGCTACATCAGGGTTCAGCTCCTTCAACAATGAGGATTGTGATTTTAAATGTCATTGCCAGCGTGAAGCAGCATTCCCGCAAAGTGGTCCAAGTGGGTCAAGAAGCATTGTGTTCTCATCATCTGCAGAAAATTCATAGCGATAACAAAGGGCACTGAGCGTAGGCAGAACCCTGTCGTGCATATGACATTGACTATCTCTACTTTCTCGAAAAGAGAAGAAAAAAGACTGTAATACTCAACGTCTATATTCCATAATTTTGCACTTATTTTCTTACACATCAGAAAATATGAACAGTAGAAAATTGTTTCTAAAATGTTTGGGCCTAGTTCTTATTGTAGCAGACATGCAATGCAAAAATGGAACTCTTTATCTTTTTAGATGTGCTTCCTCCTCTTGCAAAGTTGAACTTCTTTTAAAGGTGAAAATTTGTACACAGATGTCTTCCATATTCATGAGCATAAAAATGCTCCAAGTACGTTTCAGGTCGACTCGCTTGATGGAGCGCTGCCCTTGAATGACATTAATCAATTATGTGTGAAACATTTACTGAACTTAAAAGATATTGAGAGATTACTGTTATTTCTGTCAGCCTTTGACTTTGACAAGTTTGATGTGAGTCCTAACAGTGTGCTGACTGATAATGTTGGATTTCAGAATCCTATCAAATATATATGAATCCCTGATATTGGTTATTTGCATATAAAAACCTTTCTGCTCCAGAGACAAGATTCACTTGCTGAAGACTGTGCACTGCTAACGGATGCTGCATCTACAAAGTGCTATCAAATTCCAGAATATTCTGCATTGTGTTATAAATATTAGATTAGAATGAAAACAGTTCATAATTCAGAATTAAAAAAAACATATTTTTATATTTTGCAAACTGACCTTATAAGTCTTCAAAACATACTTTTAAAATATGTGATTTATCATTTAACCTGGGAAAGTTTACTTGTACTTTTACCATGAACTGTAGTTGTCATAAAATCAAAGAAAATCTAAGTGGAGTCTTGTTGGGGTAATTACCCTTGGCTGTAGTATATGCCTAACTTCTACAACCCCTGCGCGAGATAAGATGTTGAAGAAAACAGAAGTACACCGTGGAATCAATATCTATTTCATGCTTCCATAGAACCATTGACACTATACAATTTATTGGTGCAACAACTCATTTTTGACCTGCTCTGTGTGTTTAACTTGATACTAAGGTGAATGTGGTCATTTAGAGGCTGATGATGCCCAGGAGTTTTATGTTACAGTCAGGGAAATAACAGAGTAATTTTATCACAAGTACAGCTCCAGCTCAGCAGGGGCCTAATGTTTTCTGGGACAGCAAGCTCTTGTCTAACTTTCACACTGTAAAGCTACAGTGTAGCACACTTGGAAACATTTTGTATGATTATATAACAATGAATTATAAAGCATTGTTCTGCATATCATGTTTAAATACTGTATGTCTTCAAATCATTGCCAATTCACCACCCATCCACTCTGCCTGAGGGATGCTAGCTTTATGTAGGCCTTTAACAGACTGCTTAAAAGTTACATGAACACTTAATCTAGCAGATTAGGCTCTCAGCAGTCATTGTAGTAATTTTAAAAAAGAATGCCCTGCTGTATAACTTATCTGGTTACAATGCATGGCAGAGAATAACACTGAAACCTTAAAGCTGCATTCATGGGGTATTTTTGGCCACTGGGGAGCAGTGTACCAAAGTGATCCAATATCACTTAACCCCATTGCCAGTAAAAACCATGGATATGTTATTTTGTGTGTTATTATATAGTGGATATGTCAAAACCTAAGCCCTGCAGTATTCTGGTGACCTGTCCAAGGTGTACTCTGCCTCTCACCCCAAGCTGGGATAGGCTTCAGCCCCCATGCGACCCCCAATGGGATAAGTGGTTATGGAAAATGAATGAATGAATTTATATGTCAAAACGTTATGTGTCAACTGTGCTGTGGTTATTGTGTGGTTGTGTTTAGGCACAAAAACCACTTGGTTGCGATAAGGAAAAGATCATGTTTTGACTTAAATTACCTGGTTTTGGTTGCAAAATCGCTGCTTTGGCAATATCCCCAGTGTAATCACAATGATGGGGCACTAAAAAACTACCACATTTGGTGCTAAAAAGTCACTGGAAACACGGCAATGACTCGCCAAAAACATCGGTCTTGAATGGTTATCTGCAGTGGTCTGCAGCTTTGCAGAGGTACTGCCAAGATGTCACATCACTCACCATGCCCTCCACTTCCCAATGACAATTTCAGTCCACGTACTATGTCACTGAGCGAATGCTGATAGGATACGACATACAAATGTAACATTTCCATAGTTTGCAGAAATGGACAATACCAACATTTTCCTCTGGCGACTGGGCTATATCAATTTATAAAGTTGATACAGTGAAAGTGTTAGCAAACAGTTCTCTACTCATACATCCAGCAGACATTGACCCATATCTGAATTCAACTGGACTCATTTTTCTTGACACCAAACAATATAAGTTCAAAATCCACTCACATCTTTTAGCTTTGTTTTGGTCTCTACCCATTTATGAGAGGAAATATCAGGCTCTCGCTAGGTATTGTTCAGTGGGTTTTTGGAGCTTTTTGCTCAAAACAGCTGCCATCTGCTGCTAGAAACATGAGACTGAACTAAAACTGTAATGTAAGTCTTTACAACCAAAACAATCAGCTGAAAGACACTAAAAACGTCTGTAGATCTGAGGGCAACTGCAGAGTCAATATATAATGCCCCATGGGTTTGTCACTAACAGTTACCCCTTTCAGATTACACATAGTCATTTGATCTATTGTTAATCTAAAGAAATATTTATATCTTGCAGTTTTTAAATTATTGTGTCTCCCAACCTTTCAAGCAGTCTGGCAGTCTGGCAGTCCATGTATGTATTAAATCCTTGATAACATTCTGTCTAAATTCATTGCACAAGTTAAACAATTAAAAATAGTCTATTTGTTTTAAATTAGGTGCACAGCCACCAACAAGTGGAGTGGGTGTTTAGGGGTTAAAGATATATGACATTTGCCATTTATATTCAAGGGATTTGTTGTTTTGTTCTGTTGAAACTCCTGTTTGTTATTTTAATGCTAATGCCTAAAGGATTACATGGTGCTCTGCAGGATGACACAATTCTCTTCTGCTCTTATGAAATCTTTTCAAATCCCATTAGAATTAGAGAAACTCAAATGTCTATGATCCATCAAAAGGGCAGTTATTCCTCCTAACATTTTTAAGATTTTCTACCTCACAATAGCAATATAATTGGTACATAACTAAATGTACCCACCTTGCAATGACAAAGCAATTGACTTTCTTATTAACCTCTCTTAATATCTGGATTATGATCATGTCAATGGCCCATTTGTTGCAGTGGTCAGCATTAGACAGAGCGGGCAGAGGAAGGCAGCATAACTGTTCAGTGTTCAGCGGCTCGATACTTAGCAGCTATCAGATGTGTTGTCAAGGTCTGCAATCCCGCACGGCCGTTCACATTTCACTGTGTGACATTCGCCTGCAGAGGGATGATGGGAAGGAAGCAGCCACCGTGACGGTGAGGGATGAAGGACACACCTTGGTGCTGGGATATCAGTTACATCAGTGTCACAAAGACAAATTCAGGTTTTACCTAGACTTTATTTACAGTCTTCACCACCAAATGCAATACAGTACTTTACATACACTGTATTACTGTGATTCCCAAGTGTGACGTTCCCCCACAGCCCTGTCAGATAAACTCAAGTACATTTTTTATCATCACCACCCATCATGTTCCAAATGTATTTATTCCTATTGATTTTCAATGGGCTGTAATTTAACACTAATAATTATATGAGAGTATTGACCTCATGTATTTCGGCAATAAGGAAGTGCTGGAGCTTTATCACAGCACACTTTAGAGGCACAAGTACAGTTCAGATTGTTGTGTGAACCCCCAAACACATTTAACGAAAACACATTGATGTTCTAAATCTTGGTTCAAAGGAGAGAATCATCGCTTGTTCACTTTGTTGTAATAAGGCAAAAGAAAAGGAGAGGGGATCGATGGCAACAGAGGAGGCACGGAGGTAAATAAGAAAGGATCATCTTAAGGTTGAGAAGGCAACAGCCTACATTCACCTAACGTTATAGATGTAGCCCAATGCTGTTCAAATATGAAAAGGATTCAATAGTTTACCAAATTATCTCATGTTGACTCTTGTGGACTGAGTGGACAGAGAAAGAGGCAGAAGTGAAGGAAGATGGAGAAAGGGCAAGCACAGGTGATTTGGAGGAGGTGAGTGTGAATAGTGTGATTTTTGGATACTGATAAAATACATCAGAGTAAAAGTCTATCATTACTCTGTCCAGCTGCCTTATTTTGATCAATAAGCACGCAGTCGCTGATGATTTTGTATTTGCTCCAGATGATTCAGGGAGAAAAGGTAGGTGAAGACAGGGCAGCACAAGTGATGTGGAGGAGGTGAGTGAGGATAGACACATTCTTGGTAACCATGACAGAATACAATAAAGTATTTGACCTTGTTTACTTGGCAATATGTTGACTAGAACAGTCTGGAGATTTCTTGATCTCAAAAACTCTTGAATTATTGATCATATATCATTTATATGATAGCATGCATATCAAGACAACTTTCAAAATGTGTTTGAATACAATATTTTCATCCAAAACACAGAGGAAAGATTCATCTGGTTAGTTACACCATTACACAGCCCAGTGTTTCCATGATATGTAAAAACCTAACTGTGTGACATTCACAGCATTAACATAGTAGCAAACCACTATTTGATATATAAATAGATAGAGCAGTAATGGTGTCCTGAAGAGAGAATGGAGTCAAGCTGCCTCCGTGTTCTGCAATCTGAGTTTCTTTGTGGTTTGTTGTGGTAAACCAGTCTGGCTGCATGTTAGTACATGTGCGTATTCCACTGGCTTGCTCAGTGCCATCGCATTGTACTGCTCCCATACAGTTACAGTTGATATCGGGATGGCGTCATTGCAAAAACATAGTGCCCACCCTCCAGTTCCCCCGCTGTTAACTCTATCCAACCCTGTCTCCTAGAAACTACATTAGTATGCTACTAAACTGCTGTCTTAATTATAAAGATTTGTCAATGTAATCACTGCCTAGATTATGTTAAAAGACAACATTTCTTTCACTTCTTTCATTTACAAAACACTTCATTCATGCACCATGTAGGCGTCACAAGGAGGATGACAGCTATACAAATTTGCAAGAGAATTCTTGGTTCATGTCCAGACACTTGTCTAGGGTTTAGGCAACAAACTTTCATTAAGGTTAGGGACAGCTCGCTGTAGGGTGCTTAATGTGCTTGGTCTGGCACTGCATATGTTAGACAGAAAACTTATTCTCCAGTCTCCGTCTACCAAAAACAAAACAAACAAAAAACAAATTACACCAAAAAGCAATGCTATATTTAGTCATATGGCTCCTGCTCCAGCAATTTTAACGTTTCTCTAAGGCTGGTATTTTCAGTTAGGAGAGAACTATTGAGTTTCCTTTCATAAACAGAGAGAAACGCATCACAATCCCATTATAACAGAAAATAACACAAGACGGCTAGAGAAAAGCACACATTTCAATCATGCTCTCCTTGACGGTTTGCAAATCTATTTCCTCACACATTCCTATTATTTTCTTGTCCTGTAGTCTCTATTATTCTCTTGTAATGTTGAAGTAAGTTGTTTGTCTCGGGAAGGTAATGGTGCTGAAATGTTGAAATGACTTTTCTGTTTCAAATCCAACACAATCAAATACGATTCATTGTTAACATCCATGTGTTTGACCACTGCTTAACCTGTGTGTTAACTAAATATTGCAGGAATTATGTTATGTCAGGATAGACATTTGGATGTTCTCATGATTGTTTTTTTCTCCCTTGCTCCACGTTGTTTTTCTTTCTTTTTTTTTGCTGTTTTGCTTCCCCCCTCTCACCCATCCTAGTTTCTGTAGCCAGGGGTAAAATTGTAATGACGGTAATGACAAGGCTGCTGTGCAAAGAGGGATTGCAGGTCGTTGACTTAGAGGAGTGGATCAAAAGTATTCTGTGCAGAATGTCTGAGAAGTCCTCCGTCTTACATCATGCTATTTTTACAATTTGTCTCCATAACAAATTCGACTTAGAAGAGACTGGTTGCTTCATACTCTACATTTGTCCCAAATATGTCTCAAACTGGAGGTATGATGCTATAGCAACGCTGATCTATAAACCACGATGTATTTGGTTGTTGTGCATGGTAAACATTAGACATCAAACATAAAGTCCAACTGAAATTGCATTTCTTTCAAGAGGTGTCAACACCTTAAAAAATAACAATAGTTTTGGACTATGAGAGGAAGATAAAAGGTCTCAGGGGAAATGGAGGGGAGTGTCAGTGTCTGCGGTTGATTGACAGCAGCTGGCAGGCTGAGCTCCTGTACCTGAACAAGAGATTAGGTAAACAACCTTGGCTATTGCTTCCAAGCCATGGGCAGACAGTGTTTTGTAAGCAGTGCTATTAAAGATTACCACACCAGCATCTAAATGGGTCAGTCACATTTAAAAATAAGTTTATATGGTGTTTAATGTGCTGCAGCTGATTAGCTAATTAGCTAACAACCCTGCAAACTGATAGAAGCAGTGCACTAAACTCCACAGCCCTCACTGTGTGCAAAAATGCATTTCAAAATTCAGCAAAAGCTAATATGAGGTTTTATCAGTCTGATTTAGATAGGTCAACTAGTTATCTTCTAAAAAGTTGTCTTTTAAATGGAATGTTTCCTCCTTGTGTTTCCATGGAGAGTGTCTCCTTGCTCCAAGGGAGGGAAAGTGACTCAAAGAAAGAATTTCATATCAAAAAGGAAAATATCCACTTTTACACAATGGACTGTGGATTTTGTCCTTCGTGTCTCTCATTAGAATCCACTCAAGAGGAGATACATGGACAGGATGAATGATAACACAGTCGATCTCAAGACCACTTGAAAAAATGTGAACTTGACCTTAAAAAAATCTAGGACAGGAGTCTCAAAACCTGCAAGTAAAACTAAAACGGTCATGGCTACTTACCATTATGGGTAAAGTGAGGATATTAGTTTTCTGGAGCCCGGTCTCAGTCTGAAGTCATTGAAATCCGGCATTTGGGCAGTGACTTGCACTGTCAGAAGCCAATGATAAAAGCCATGACAAGCAGCTGGTTGCCATTATAGTTTAACGGCACCCTGTGGCGTCAAGGGTAAACGGGATGGGACAAGGACGAAAGCTAAGGTGGCGAAAGTCCGATTGGTACGGGTGGGAGGGGTGTTGGGTGGGTCCAACAAACATCAACTAACACCCAAGAGGCCGGTGTTTGTGTCCTGAAAGGTTCTAAAGCCAAACCCCGTTCTTTTCTCCTAAACCTTATCACGTGCTTTTGTTGTCTAAGCCCAACCATGTGCATTTGTTGTTAAGGGAAAAACACGTCTATTTGCGGTGTTGAACTGATGTAGTGTGTCTTTTTTAAAAAGAGACTGCATGTAAGTGTTAAATTTCCTGTGAAAATGGAAGTGTATTTTGAAAGAAGACAATGCATGTAACAGGCAGAACTTGACACAGTGTCCCAGAGCGTCAACAATGAACACATTAAGGGTACCTTGCATGTTGTATGTGGACATGGAAACGCCAATATGTGACGAGGTCAGAGTCAGAATGTGTTGTTTTTTTGTAATTTGGTTGAACTGACCCTTTAAATCCACTTTTGATATTACAAAGAAGTAAAATTTGCATAAATGTTACCTTTATCATGACCTAAATCTAATCTATGTGCTTTCATTAATAAGTAATTAATGACTGCAACATCCTGAACATCACAAATTAAACAGTAATGATTAAAACAATTTAAAGGGTCAGTTCACCCCTAAGTCAAAAATGTATATTTTTCTTCTTATCTGTAGTGCTGTTATAAGTCTAGATTGTTTGGGTGTGAGCTGCTCAGTGAAGATATCAGCTGTAGAGATGTCTGCCTTCTCTCAAATTTAATGGAACTAGATGGCACTCGGCTTGTGGTGCTCAATATGTAAAAAGGGCTCAGGAGGTAGAGTTGGTTATCCACGAATCGGATGGTCAGTGGTTCTATCCCTGGCTCCTCGAGTCCACATGTCAAAGTATCCTTGTGCAAGATACTGAACCTCAAATTGCTCCAGATGCATGTGTTGACTGGTTGAAAACTGAGTCGCAGGTGGCACCTTGTAATGTAGCCTCAGCCACCAGCGTGTGAACAGGGGAATGTGACAAATGGCGCAAAAGAACTTTGAGTGGACTAACAACTAGAAAGGTGCTGTGCAAGTCCAATATATTTTGAAAAGCTCAACAGCAATGTCTCTTTCCAGAAATCATGACCTGGTTACTTAAGATAATCCACAGACCTTGTTGTGAGCAGTTTCATGTGGGAACTACTTTCTTTCTACTGATCTACATCCGCCAACCATATCACCACATAAAGGGAAGCATGCACGTACTCATGGAGGAGAAGCTCGTGCTTCTGATAGTATGACATGTAAACATTAATGGTGTTCTCCTCGTCTGAGCTGTAACGTTGGCTAGCTTAGTGGTGCTAGTGAGCTAGCAGTAGATGCATGCTTCCTTCTGTGCCGCAACACAGTTGGTGGGTGTAATTTGGTGAAAAAAAAAGTAGTTCCCACATGAGACTGCTCCAAACATGGTATGTGGATTACCTTGAGGAACCGGGGAGTGATTTCTGGAAAAAGACATTGATGTTGAGTTCCTCAAAATTATTTCTCTTGGCACTTTGAGCACCACAAGCCGAGTGCCACATACATATAGTTCCATTATATCCAACAAAAGGCAGACATCTTTACAGTTAGTATCTCGAGCACTCTGCAACTCACACCAAAACAATCTAGCATGATAAATAGTACAACAGGTAAGAGGAAAATTCTATAATTTTAAATTTTGGGTTGAACTGTCCCTTTAATAACTAGTGATTACTCTTCAATAGCTCAATCACATTCATTTTTTTTCTGCCTCTGGATCACAGATTCTCCTGTGTTGCCATGGTTCTTGCATCTAGATGCATGATGATATGATAAACAGAGCCATTAAAAAAAAAAGAGCAAATAATCAAAATAATGATGTGGGGCTTCATCTGAGGAATATGGACTCACGATAACCTCTTGACTTAAGTTAATTTCACTCTGATCAATCTCCAATTCCCCTAAATCTTTCATGATACTTCTAGAGATGCTGCAGACTGACCTACATTTGTGCAGTTGACTCTCTCCGTAGCAGCGGGTGTCTCTCTCCCTCTCTCAGTCTCTTTCTCTCAGCTCATTGATATGCCTGATCATCAGAGGCATCGCTGAACTGGCTGATTGTCATTTTCAGCTGCAGTGCCACTGATGCATTTCATTTCCTCCCTGGGCTCTCTGTTGGTGTGATTAAGCACTTGCTGCAGTCACACTTGACAAAGAGGAGTTGGATTAATAGCACCCTGGTTTGTTTCTCCCTCAGGGGGAGAGGGGGGGGGGGCACATTTTATAATATTTACATTATTTATCAAATCACTACAAAGGGATGTATTGTCGTGCAGTTCCAGGAGAAGTTGCTTTCTATATGGGTGATCCTGACTGGTATTGCTGTTCCTATAGCTCACCAAGGGGGTGCAGCAGTAAGTCGATGTGAAAGTCAGGACGTCAGGTGCTTTGTCATTTATAGTCTGAGGGCAAACTCTCAATCTGACTGGATCTTTTCCAGAATTTGCACAGATTTCAGGTTAACTTCTTGCTAAATGGTGTTACATATAGGTTTAGTTCCTCTGAATATTTGAATGTGAAAATGAGATGTGACCTTTCTCTTCTGAAGCTGAATTTGGTGACCTTTTCTGGTATTTCCAGTGTTGTTATGCACTCTGTGTGGCGGCGCCATCTGAAATACAAGCAGCATTCAAAACACTGCTGGCACCGATTCCCTGTTTTTTTGTAAACTCTTGATAGATGTTTTGTCTCTGCGTTAAATTGAATTAGCCTCAGCTCCGCATGCCAGCTTGAACAGAGCAGAGGTGGGCAGCGCGGGGGTTTAATTAGGACAAAAATCTGCACTGACTGTGCCTCTGTGTGGCAGAGTCCACAGGAAAAGGATGTGAAATGCCCCGCTGAGCACCAAAGACTGTGTGGGCATTTCATTGCAATTAATACAGCACCATACACGCTGTAATGTAATATGTCTTTTTCTATGTGGGTGTTTGTCGACAGATTCTGTGTGTTACACTTTACTGTGCCCGCTCTGTTCATCCCAGTGTGTTTAGATAATGGGCAGCAATAATTACATTCATCTCTGTCACATGGTGGTGCCAATTTACTATCCAGTTACTGTGGTGATGACAGCTGCAACAAAGCAGCATTAACACATAAAGACGAGGTGTGTGGCGGCAAAAATGTGCGCTTGTTTTGCTCTTTCAATTCATCAATTCACTAAACAGAAGAGGATTTATTCTTGCTGTTTGCATAGGGAAAATTGTTTCCTCCGTGTGTGCGTGTGTGTGTGTGT
>JAPZEB010000011.1:15537883-15555546 GCA_029783705.1 Chaetodon striatus | reverse complement strand
ACTTAGCAGCTACAGGCAAACAAGGGAAGACCCGAAATCCCGAAATGTCCCAAGTGCAACTCAGTTTTATACAATATGTAGTAGGGGGTCCCTGCTCTGTCTCTCTTTGAGTTAAGGAGTCCTTAGCCTGAAAAACGTTGAAGACCTCTGCTTCACACTATATCAACAGTTATGAAACATTATTAATGCAACCTATAGTGAATTAGTTCAAGTGTCTTATGGACGCTATTTATTAGTTATAAACTAGAGGTTGACTTAGGGCTTATGCTACATTATGAGTACCTTCACTCATCCATAAAGACCTCAACAATCAACTGTAGTTGGGACTCATAGTATGCTGTAATAGTCTATGCAGTATCATAAGTTATCATTATATATGTTCAGTAAAGTGAGGTACATACTGATGCATCTATAATAATGCATGCCTCATCTTAATGTTTCATTGTTGATGGTACGTAAAGTGTAATACATTTTTATACGTGCAGAAAGAGTCTATGCTGCATCATAAGTGGATATTGTCGACCATACATCAGAAGACTTTGAAAAGACTTTGAAAATACATTTAAAAAACTAAAGTCTGACACCATCTCACATCTAAAGGTACTGTGTCAGAGGTGAAAGAGTTTTTTATTCACAGACTTTACACCCAGATTTCACAAAGACTGGGGGGTCACTATTTGCAAGCGTGCTGGCTTCAAAAAGAAAAAAAGTATACAGAATATAGAAAAATAGACAGACCACAACATAGAAAGTGTTACCAAACTATCCCTTTTCACCTGAGGCAACTCCTGAGTCTGGTCTCCTACAATGTCTTTATGAAACATCCACTGCAG
Source organism: Chaetodon striatus (assembly GCA_029783705.1). Classification (NCBI taxonomy): domain Eukaryota; kingdom Metazoa; phylum Chordata; class Actinopteri; order Chaetodontiformes; family Chaetodontidae; genus Chaetodon; species Chaetodon striatus. The sequence goes on along the minus strand of JAPZEB010000011.1, from coordinate 15,554,713 downwards.
GTACTGTGAAGTTCACTTCAACAACCAGCGTTATAATACTGAGTTTCAGTTATTCTGACAAGCAGAGAAAGAAAACGGCCTCTGGGGCAAGAATACCATTAAATTTAATGCAATTAGGTTCTATTTCATTGAGTTGCTCCATATTTACATGTTTTTGTGCTTCAAATGACAACTTTTGCTCACACTCTGCTTGGGAAGAGTTAAAAACAAATTCAGTTTACTAAACCAGACAATTAAATTTCCTGCAATTTACCCTGCTTCTAAACAGTGGCTGGACCTCAAGTTGTTTCATCAGAGTCCAATCTAAACTCATTTTCAACAAGGGGAATTCATTATTGTTTGGCAGCGAAGAAGAATTCATTATTTACTGGTGGCTCAAAAAGCCAGGGAAGTGCTGAAATGATGATGATTGATCATCGCAATGAGAAATGAGCTGGGTGGGCTGTACAGTTTAAATGATGAATAAACGCACACCGTAGGTAACAAAAACATGTTTGGTCTCTTCCAAGTAAATGAAGACCAAACAGTTCCTGCTCTGACTGTAAACGCACCAATTTGGTGGAATTTATTCGGAGAGGAAACCTGAGACCTTTCAGACAAATGGGATTTTAAGGACGAACAGATTCTGATTAGATTTTTGTAGAGATAATAGTTGTGGTGCATTAATCCTTGTAGGAGTCCAAGGCCGTGGAACAAGAGGGCGAACAGGCCCACAGTGAGACCCAAGACTCCTCAGAGACTCAGCAGGAAAACTTACAGACACCGGACACACCTGATCTCCCATCGACTCCAGAGATTCAAGAAAACACTCCTATCGAGCAACCTGTTCCTGAAGCAAATGTTGAACCCACTGAGTCTGTTACACCAACCACACCGACCACTACCGCCACCACAGCACCCCCACAACCTCCGGCAGTGGTGCAGTCTGAGGAGCCTCAGCCAGTGAACCCAGACAGACAGAGCAGAGTGTACACCCTCCCTGACACCTACAGAGGCATCGGGGGTGACTTATGTGCGGGGTATGGAAGCCTGTCACGCGCCACCCTCCACAGCTACTGGCCTGCCAAAAACTTCCAGCCCGGGGCTCACTACACTTTACCGTTCCTCAGGGACAGCTACGCTCCAGCAGGCCTCAGCAGCCAGACAGAGGATGATGGCATCAGCGAGCGGGGAGAAAACCATTCTGACATGAAGACTGACTACCCAGCTGCCAGTTACCCAACACTCGGGGGAATCCACCAGTTCAGGCCAATCACTACCATGGAGCTCCTCAGGGAGCCGTCGAGAACCAGGTAAGAAGACGGTACATTAGATCAAACATATTGATCCCACAGGGGACACTGTGTAAATAGGTTTCAAGTGCGTTTCCACGGTACCTAGAAGTGGGGTCAAATATAGATCAGTCTCTCCTTGTATTTAGCCACTTTGAAAGGGCCATGGGAAAATGAATCGGTAAAATGTTTGTTTTGCTTTGTCACTCAGTCACTAAAGTACAATAAAAAGTTTATTTAAGGTCAATCACATTAAAGCTTTTATGGTCAGAAACAGACAAGGAGGGAAAGGATACTCTGTCTGTGTCACTGAAATATCAATAAGGTCTCTGATAATGAGATCACCTTTAACAAAGGCCACTGAAAAGCCAATTCACCTTTGACATTAACAGTTAGAATAACCTAACAACAGCACAGTTTTGATTTTATACAGAAAAACACTCTTATATCAGATATATGGACAGTAAATGTGACCAAATACCTCGACACCAAGCTAATTTGGCTCTATGGTCAACCTGGTGTCAAGTAGTCAAGTTCCAACGCTTGGCCCTTGGCGTCAGATAGGGATGCAATGAGGTGCCCTTTAGTGGCAGTATGAGAGGCACTGGATTGCAGCATTTTTTTGATGCTCCGAGCAACTTCCATAGTATAAAAAGCAAGAAGTCCATGTGGGGTGGGTGGGAGTGGAGGAGGATGGGTCAAACAAACTCTGGGCTTCCCCCCTTGAGAACGCTTTTCCATTTGAAACCAAAAGTCAACCGAGTTATTTACCTAACAATGTAGTGGGCTAGTATGTGTAGCCTACTACACTAGTGACGTTTTGAAAATAGACTGTATACATTTAACGAGCGGAAACTACATTTCCTGTGGAAAAAAAAAAAAAAAATATTCTGAAAAGACACAGTGGATGTAACAAGTTTAAATTAACATGCTGTCCCTGAATGTCCAAAACCGACGCTAGGGAGGTACCCACAGGGTCATGGATTGACAGATAGGGTCACTGACTGAGTGTCGGCACTTGACTAGTTGAGAGTAAGATGCTATGATATATCTCTGTACCGACTGCTTGACTGAATGTTATATATTTCATTCCATCCATTATATATTACACAAAATATCATATTAATGTCAGTGATGTGATATGCTTTTTAAAGCTTTGAATGAAAAGATGCATAATCTCTGAAAAAACTAAAAGCATAGACATCTAAACAGTAATTTTGTTTTATGCGTGGTCCCAGATGTGCCTAATAATACAACTGAATTGTCATTTTGTTTTGAAATCCGAGATGTGAATAGTGATTCAGAGGTCTGGCACCAGGCAAATCACAAATGAAACAAGAAAAATGTTAAGAGACTGAGAGAGTGTATGTGTGGTGGTATATACTGCCACAATACAGTAGTAACAATGTACAAATCAACACTCGCAGAGGACCTGCTGTGAAAATTATACATCAAACTTTGAAGCTGCAGACACTCAGTAGTCGCCTCTATCTCGGCCCTGCGAGTCAGCCTGGACAATAGAAAGACATATGGACAGCAATTAAGTAGCAGCTGGTATCAATCAGGAATGGCAGCAGGCTGCAAAGTCGATAAATAAGGAGGTTTCACCTGTTATTGCCTGCCAGAAGCTTTTCCTTATCCCATATAAAGTGACAGAGCTGCTCACAAAAGATACAAGCGACTCACTCATGCTGTTAAACTCCCCGAAGCCCAGTCTATTAGACTGAGAGCCATTAAACCTGTTCTACTCAACCTGTTGAATTTACAGTAAAATGAATAATCTGACACTTTGGGAAATATGCTCATTCACTGTCTTGCTGATAATTAGATGAAGTGATTAATATCACTCTTATGTTTGTTTGTTAAAGCTACATCCTGTAAGCTAAGCTTTGTTTTGCATTAAGACTGGAAGCAGAGGGAAACAGCTAGCTTGGCTCTGTCTAAAGGTAACAAAATATGTTGTCACTGTGAGGAGACGCCAGGATGCCACTGTCCTGCCAAGAAATAGTGTAGCATATATCACCCAGTAAAAGCACAACATGTTGCTTTTACACTTCAGTTTTTGTATGGGATAAAAAAATCAAGATATAACATGTCAATAAGTAAGCTTTAGAAGTGCTGATAGGTGTTTTTTGTGTGTAAGTAACGCTCCTGCTTTAGTTTTAGACTTTCAGGGACAGTGTGTGAATTTGCATTCCTTATATGCATCGTCTCTTTTTTAAAATTAACTTCAATTTTCACAGTAAATGTGCAGTTTCTGCTGGTTAAATGCATACAGAACATACAGTACAAAATAAAATTAGAACACAGGTTCAAAAACATTTGTTTTTAGGTTTACTTCCTTAGGTGTAGGCAACAAAAAATGTGGGTATGTTTAGAAAAAAACATTGTAATTCAGCTTAAAATAAGTACATTTGTTACTAATGTAACTTAGCATCACATGACATACTAGCACACTATGTCGTTATTAAAATAAATCCGTAGACTTTTGGTGTCACAAGGGGCAGCATACCACGTACAGAGGCTTCCCTCACTGCAGTGGTCACGAATTTGACTCTGGCCCGCAGCAATTTGCTGCATGTCATTCCCCACTCTCTCTCTCTCTCTCCCCATTTCCCTCTGTCCTATCTAATAAAGGCAAAAAGGCCATAAAAACAATCTTTTAAAGAACAAGTTAACCACATTTAATTTTAAACCAACATATTCACCACTTATTAAAACAACAACAAAAAACAAAACAAAACCACAATTGTATTTGTTGATTCTTCAGTGAGATGTAGACTGTTTCAAAATGAAAAACCCCTCTCCTGAAAATGGGCAAAAAAAAAGAAAGAACTGCAGATGGTCTGCCACATGACCAGGCATGTCTTAATATGAGTAAAGCTGATTTAAGGAGGGTCCAGTCACTGGACCTTTTAAGAGGCCCAGCTATTTCTGTGGGCAAGCCTATCTTTAGGTTAAGCTAAGCTAATTAGCTGCCAGCTTTTGTGTACAGGGAGTCATATCAATTGATTAACATGATCCAAATCATAAAATTCAATATTGATGGTTGCACTTTTTTTGGTTCTGATCCCAATATGCATTGTCTGTGTCTCTTCAGAGGTGGCTATGATGACGCCTTCATGGCCCAGCTGGAAGGGAACCTAAATCCTTTCTTCCAGGCCATGTGCCGAGCGCAGACCCTTCAGTTCCCCCACAAACGCAGCAGTATGGTCAGCCTGGACAGCATCCGCAGAGACCCGCGCTGGAGAGACCCCAATCTACATGAGGTGATCTCTATGCTCAGCCACCCAATGGATCCAGTCAAGTCCAACGCCGCTGCCTATCTGCAGCACTTATGTTATGAGAATGACCGCATCAAGCAGGAAGTGCGGCAGCTAAATGGGGTGCCAATATTGGTGGAATTATTAGACCACCCTAAAGCTGAGGTCCACCGCAAGGCCTGTGGTGCTCTGCGCAACATATCCTATGGAAAAGATCACAATAACAAAATGGCCATCAAGAACTGTGACGGCATCCAAGCTTTAGTGAGACTTATGAGGAAGTCAAGCAGCATGGAGGTCAAAGAGTTAGTCACAGGTACAGCTCAATTCCTCATTCTCCCTGAAGCTACATTCTGCAACCTCTACTTTGTCTCAACAGGTTTTGTTTTCCTTCCTTCGCAGGCACTCTGTGGAACCTCTCCTCACATGAGCCGCTGAAGATGATGGTAATCAACAGTGGGCTTCAGACGCTGACTGATGAGGTCATCATCCCACACTCGGGCTGGAGGAGAGACACAACCGACCCCTCCAAACTGCTGAGTGCTGAGTGGACAACAGTCTTCAAAAACACCTCTGGATGTCTGAGGTACCCTTAACTTCTGTCATGGAACAAATGACAACAGCTAGTAAAAGCTGACTTGAGATGGAGCGAGTTCTTGCAGCTTTGCTAACAGTTTTTTTCTGCAGGAACGTCAGCTCAGATGGGGCGGAGGCTCGACAGAGGCTGAGGGAGTGTGAGGGGCTGGTGGATGCGCTCCTTCATGCCCTCCAGTCAGCTGTCGTCAACAAGGACACAGACAATAAGGTCGCTTGAGTCATCACACTGACCTAAATTTAGAGACTTAAGAAAAAAAATATAGATATTATATTATAACAAAACTAGCACCCTGGTATATTTAGGCAAAATAATTAAAATCACTGGTTAATGACTATTTTTCATTTTGGTTATCAAATGTTTTGTTGTAGTAGAGTTTTTAGTCAAGTCAGCTATTTTTCTGAAATAGTCAGTTACTATCAATTATGTGTCCAGCTGAATCCATTGAGACTTCCCTGTCACACTTCACTGATTTAGCATCAAATTTAAGTTAATAGCTTGTAGACAATTGTATTTTATTGAGACATTTTAAAGGAAACTCCAGTGAATTTCAACCTGGACCCTATTTTTCCATGTTTTTTTCTTTTAAAAAAATTGGTCCCATATTAAGAGACCAAATAGGCTGCAATGTAATCCTTATGGGCAGTTATGCACAGTTAACTTATGTCCACTAAAACAAACTCAGTGGTTTTACTTTGAAGTGCCATTTTCTGCTGTGGTGTGAGTGAATAATGGACAGTTAACAGAGACTAACTTATTTACATGGCCGAACACACAGTATGACACTGAGTGTTTGCTACTGACAGGCTCAGATTGTTATTTTAGGTGTCTGACAACATTATGGAGAGAATCCCTACTTATCAATGAAATGTTTTTCTCCACCTTTCACCTCATACAGTCTGTTTGTTAACATGCTTAACCAAATCTCATTCAAGGAAAAGTCTTGTTCTGAAATCTTTTGAGAGGTGACTTGTTGCAGGATGATAACAGCCGAAATGTTAGTAAGAGTTGGAGAGTGGAGTGCTGGGAAGTGTTATCTAAAAGATTTTCATTGTCATGGTTGAGTATACAGTTGTATTTGAACACTATGGAAAAGGCAGTGAGATTTCAGAACAAGACTTAGGTACACACACTAACAAACAGACTGGATTAAGGGACAGGTAAAGAAAAAATGTTTTATTTTTCTGTAGGGATTCTTTCCTTAATCTTGTCAGACACTTATAATAACAATCTGAGCCTGTCATTGGCAAAACAAGCACTTTTAGTGACGTAAATCGACAGTGTGAACATGACCAAAGTGGTTACATTGCAGCCTGTTTGGCCGCTGTTGACCGCAGCAATCTCCCTCAGTACTGGTTTCCCTTTTATGCAAGTGATAGATAACCTTCTCCAAAGTCTAACATTTCCTTTAGAGTTTTAATTTTAATCAGATAGATGATCAATTCATTTTATTCTGAAAAGGGAATTAGTAAGTATAAACACCCACATGACTCCTGCTGCTGTGCAGCTTTCTGTACAGCATCTTAGATTGAAATCTTCTGTTGTTGCTCTCCATTTAGTCGGTGGAGAACTGCGTGTGCATCCTGCGAAACCTGTCCTATCATGTTCACAAAGAGATACCAGGAGCCGAGCGATTTCAGGAGCCCCATGCCAATCACCTGATTAGATCAGTGGGGCACCAGAAGAAGAAGAATGAGCCTGACTGTTTCGGAGGGAAAAGACCCAAAGGTTGGTAGGCCGTCATATGTGATGACATCACAGTCATCATTATATCATTTCAGTATAGATTGCAGTATGATTTTATCAACTATAATTCCATTTCTTAGGTTGATTTTATTGCTCATTGACAAAACAAAACCCACTCATGGGGACATTTACTGTATCCTGGTGTGTCTCACAATACAGAAGATAACAATTAAGATCCCAAATTAAGACTTTAATAGGCTCTATTTGAGTTTCGAGTCTGATAGGGACTTAAAAAAGCAGTTTCCAAAGCGCAAACGACTAATAGAGATGCACTGATGTCTGATTGTACACACGCTGAGTCATTTTAAGAAGGTTTTACTGTTTATTTTATGATCTTATACTTTTTTTCCTTCCTTCCTCCTCTCCTCCCATTACACTCCACATGCATCTCTTAGTTTTCAATAGTTTCTGTTTTCTGTTTACGCTTAACAGTGTCTCTGTAAATCAACCTTTTTATCCATTTGAAAATGTTCATTTACTTTCAGCATGTCTTGGCTTTGAGCTTAGGTTTCATATTTCTTGCCCTTTTTTATGCCAATGAGAGCCTGAATATTTCATAACCCTGCACATGCAGGATCTGATGATATATTTTGCCCTGCAGGAGGAGTGCCAAGTTCCAAAATTGAAAAAGCTTGTTTATACTGAGTTACATCAGTTATGTGATTTTTACACCATGCAAGAAATGTAACAAGCAAGAAGGTTTTTTAAACTGTGAGAAACATTTAGTAGTGATGCATAATGGATACTGTGTAAGTAACAATTTGAATTACAGCTGATATACAGTAACTAATTTGCTGCAGCAATTTGAGCTGCAGGATGCAGCTTGATGGAGAAACAACAGGGTTAGAGTTAATTGTGATTTAAAGTTTTATGGCTTTTCACCACTGCTAGGCTTTCAGCTAAATTGACAAATGCCTCTCTGAGCCAAACATAAGCCTGATACTGTCAGTTCCCCCCCAGTGTCTCACCACAGGCTCTGTGTTTTCTGCATAATCTAATCTTTGACATTGTTCTTCTTTTCCCCTCATATTCATCAGAGGAGTGGTTCAATCAAGGTCAGTCTGCTCGTTACTCACGAATATTTCCATGGCAGCAATATTGTGATTCAGTACCACATTAAATTTGCTGACATTCTCCATCTGTGTATTGATATAATGAAAACTGGTGTTTGTGTGCATGTATGTGTCTGTGATGTACAGGTTGGAAAAATGGATTAATGGACAGAAAATACGGTACATTGGATTTACCAAAACGTACAGAACAAATGAAAGGTATATACTTGAAAAAAAAAAGTAATATCCTCCTCACATAAAACATTGCATTTTACATTTAACACACATACTTATAGCAGTAACACTCACAGTGACATTTGGAAATACATTAGGCTTATTACTAACAGATTAAAGTAAATACCATCATCATACAGCACTATATTAAGAATCAGTACCTGCTTTCTGTGTTATGCTATTTGCTTTGTATGCATGACATTGGCATGGCCTGAAAGAGAATTCATTTAAATTCAAAGCCACACTCCAGCACCTGCACCACTTGAGGAGAGTTTCATTACTAAAACAAAATGACCCTCCGACTGAAAGACATTTTTATCTGGCAACATCTAGAGGAAGAACATTTCCTCTGGCAGGCACTGGAATTTACTCAAGATGCTGCCTGACACTGATATATCTTTATTTGCAAGCGCTAAACTGTCTTTACCTTCTGTGTAGCTGTATGGCTGTTTTTAGTTATGAATGCTTTCTGTATATAGAAACTATGAGATTTTTTTTTCACAATAGTACTGTAGTGCGGAATGCTGTATATATGGATCATAGCTGCTGTTTGAACAGAGATCAAAGCTGAGCTCATGCCTCCCACACTCCAGCCAGTGAATGCAAATCAGTATGACAAGCATGTTACGGTCCCGGGTCAGCTTTATACTACTTGTCAGTGATCCAGCAGCCTCCACTGCGTCAGTACAAAAAAAAAAACCTCTGCAGGACTCTGACAGAGTTGTAATTTGGTTTACATAGTTTCATTAAATTCATCAATTTTTTTTTGTACTGTCCTGTGTACCTAGTGATCAAAACCAATCTAGGTAAAGTGTGGAACAATGTTTATATAGTAATAATGCCATCATTTAAAGGGGCAGTTCACCCCTAAAATAAAAAATATATACTTTTTCTCTTACCTGTAGAGCTGTTCATCAATTTATATTGTTTTGGTGTGAGTTGCTGAGTGTTGGAGATATTGGGCGTAGCAATATCTGCCATCTCTGGAATATAATGGAACTAGATGGCACTCGGCTTGTGGTGCTCAATGCGAAAAAATGGCTCAGGAGGTAGAGTGGGTCATCCACTAATCGGAAGGTCAGTGGTTCTATTCCTGGCTCCTCCAGTCCACAGGTCGAAGTATCCTAGGGCAAGATACTAAGCCTCAAATTGCTTCCGATGAGTGCTTTGACTGGTTGAAAACTGAGTCACAGGTGGCACCCTGTAATGTAGCCTCAGTCACCAGTGTGTGAACAGGGGAATGTGACAAACGTTGTAAAAGAGCTTTGAGTGGTTGAGCAACTAGAAAGGTGCTGTGCAAGTCTAATACATTTGAAAAGCTCAATAGCAATGTCTCTTTCCAGAAATCATGACACGGTTAATCAAGACAATCCACAGACTTTATAGTGAGCAGTTTCATCTAGGAACTATTTTCCCTCTACTGAACTACACTTGCCACTTGTATCACCATGCAGAAGAAAGCGCGCATCTACTGCTAGCTCATCTAGCACCACTGAGTGAGCTAATGTTACAGCTCAGCCGAGGAGGACACCATTAATGTTAACATCTTATACTGTCACAAGCACAAGCCTCTCATCCATGAGTAGATGCACACATCCTTCTGCGCAGTGATACAGCTGGTGGATGTAGTTTGTTAGAAAGAAAATAGTTCCTACATGAAACTACTCGCAGCAAGGTCTGTGAATTATCTTGAGTAACCAGGTCATGATTTCTGGAAAGAGACATTGCTGTTAGTTTTTTTAAATGTATTTTTTTGTGCTTTGAGCACCACAGGGTGAGTGCCTTCTAATCCCATTATATTTAAGAGAAGGTAGATACTCCACAAATAACACTGAATCTAAAGGAAATATATGTACTTGGTGGTGAACTGTCCCTCTCAGTATTTAGCCACTGTTGGACATGCAGGGACTGCTTGAATATCATCCCTGACTTTCTCTGCTTTTCTGTTAAAGGGTTGGAGCTGCTGTACCAGCCTGAGGTGGTGAGGCTCTACCTCTCTCTTCTCACCTGCAGTCACAACCACAATACCCTGGAGGCAGCTGCAGGGGCACTGCAGAACCTCGCTGCGGGACACTGGGCTGTGAGTGGATGGAACAGTTGCTAGTTTTTTCACACACTCAGATGTGGAGTATATCCTAAACATAAAAAGGTCTCTTCATAGGGCTGGAAACTGGAACATTAAACTTTAAATCTATGCAGTTACTAAAGGACATTTTGGTTGGCCCAGCCTATAGCCAAGTGAGATTGCTATAGCTGCTGTCATAGTGTCCTAGTGTCCTTATACATTGTCTGTGGAGCACATCCAAGATTTGCCTGTAGATGACATCATCACTATCACTCCCTTTGCTGTTCAGTCTAAGGAGAGACTTCAATCGTACTATGAATAAATGACATAAATCAGTTTATTTGGGGGTGTATTTACCATCTTAGTCAGACCACAATGCACAGGGTCAAACAAGACATCCTCCTCAGGCTCGTAAATGCCCAAAGAAGCTTTTTCTTGGCTGGATGGGTTTTGTTTCTGAGGCTGCGTCAATGTGCAAGTGTGCAGAAGGGGGAAGATGTGGGGTGATCACTTTAATCCAACTGGACTCCCCACATTGACTTTGTCACTAGCCCATATGATCAAAAATCACTTTTACTGCTATGTACTCCAAGTGGATCCATAGGCATGTCAAATAATGTGCTTTGCCAAGACGTACTGCGCCATGAATGTCACTATAATTTAACACAAACGCTGAGGCCATGCTCAGATTTAAGGAGTTTTAAAGTCCTTAGATTCTGAAATTGAGTTGTATCATACACAAGAGAGCAGTTGTGAGAGCAAGACTTATGGTATTTTTATGGTGTACTTGTGGGATATGAGTTGTTTTGTAAGGGTGGAGAAATGGATGGGTGTGAAGGAGGGCCACACTAGCAAGATCTCACAGATACTCCCAAACATCGGTCAGCTGTTATATATTTTTGGATTTGTTCTTGTAGTGGTCCAGCTACATCCGGGCTACAGTGAGAAAAGAGAAAGGACTGCCCATTCTGGTGGAGCTGCTGCGTTCAGATGTGGACAAAGTGGTGCGAGCTGTGGCTATCGCTCTCCGCAACCTGGCGATGGACAGAAGGAATAAAGACCTAATAGGTACAGGGCAGGGTTGTGACTTTCATCTACATATACATGGCTCTACACCTGCATGCTAACTTTGGTTTGTTGTCTCTCTGTCTTTACAGGGAGCTATGCTTTGAGGGACCTGGTCGGTAATCTGCCATGTGGGCAGCAGCACCCTGCGAAGAATCTTGAGGGAGATACCGTGGTGTCTATTCTGAATACCATCCATGAGATCATCACGGATAGCCCAGAGAACGCTCGAGCGCTCATACAGGGTCATGCTGTGCAGAAACTGGTGGCCATCAACAAGTCAAGGTACTTTAAAGCAGGAGTTTTGATTTCAAAGGTGCCATTCTATTTTTACACAGAACCAAACAACGCAGCATCATGCAGCTCCAGTTTGTGATTTTGGCAAAGCAAAAGAGGCGTGACAGATGTGACACAACACACAACAGCGTTGGTCTCTAGTGCAGTGGTTCCCAAATGGTCCATCCATGGGGTCCAGATTTCTCCTTTGTCAATAGCTCAATGTCCACACAGTTCAATACATTCTGTGTCATACTTGCATTTGACCATGTTTTCGAGCTAGTTTACTGTCTCTGGTAAGTAGCTGTCAGTTTGTCACTCACTCTACAGCAGGAAACGACACGTCAAAATAAAAGCTCTGTGCTGGAGACTCACTGTACTTCAAAATAAAGTGTTTTTTTCAAACTTGACTTGTTTGCAAGTCGCTTGCGGTCCATTCAGAATGGATCCGTGACCCACCAGTTGGGAATCACTACTCTAGTGTGACATTAACATATGCATCACCAGCATTTTATAAACAGTTCAATGGCATAATGGCATGACAGTAACAATGATTTACCATCTGAGTCATATGGTGGCTTATCATGTCCTCTCCTTGGATGTTAATGAGCTCCCTGACCTCCTTGTTTTCCCAGTGTTAGGACATTTACAGCTGCTATTGCTCTCCTTTGAGTTAGCTGCTAACTGCCAGCAGCTACTTTTTAAGTCTTCCTCCATGGGTTGCATGTGCAACATGTAGAAACCTCATGTGCCACCCATAGTCTCGTCCTGGCAGCCGTCCCTTTTACATAGATGTTGTTACGGTGCTGTTACTATCTCGGATGCTGGCTTAAAGGCGAGACAACTCCGTCCCCTCATTTTGCGATTGTACCTTTTATGCTGAACAGTGAGGCGGTGTAATGGCATGAAATTCCTGTTAGTACAGGCGCAAATCCACAAAAGGGCTTTAGTTTTTTTAGACACTCCTACATAAAGTAGAACAAAACACAATGATGTCTTTCCATAATTTTGAAATGTACCCTTTATGAAATGGATCATTGTAACAAAAATATTTTGTACAGCCAGTTCAGCAGAAAGTGATGATACTGATCAACATATTGACTTATCCCATTGGCAACAAAGTGAATAAAAACCACACTGGAGATTTTGGGCATACCTTCTTCACCTGTTGCTTGGATTTAGTTCATATTTGCACTAACAATGCCCTGATATGTGCCCTACACATCAAAACAACATGAACATCAAAATATATATTCATTATAAAAAAAAAAAGCCCAGAGGCTTTTAAAAACAAAGTTGCTGTAGGCAGAAATTTCATATTGACACCCAGACCGCTTTAAAAGAAAGTTACTTTAATGGAAGGTAAAGGTAACACACTGATCAAGAAATTTTACAAAAAAATAAAAAGGCAAACAAACAATAAAGGTGGTGCTGTAAAGCACTATGTGTAGAGTGAGGAGTAAAATTCATTTTGTCTTGATATGTAACAAAGTAGAAAGAAACACTTTTTTTTAGTCTGTTTTATACCTTTGAAGAAATGTCAAAAATCAAATTTTAATCCTATTCAACCCCGTGGAGCTCAAGGCTTTTAAAAATGTATCTCCTCTTACAGTTTCTAAAGGTATACTATGCAGGATTGTCAGTTACTGCTTGTAAACATGGTTGCCACCAGTGAAGGTTAAAGTAACAGCCAACCCCAGATTCAGTCGTGTTTGGCATTCGCCTCACTATATTTGCGTTTTCTCTTGGATGCCTGTTGTGTATGGTCTGGCATCTGGTTGCTACCTTTTTTATAAAGCCCCGACCTCGCCTGAATGCTGTGGGAGTACACGCACATAAACATCCTGAACACAAAAATAGGTAAGAAATGACAAAATGCAGGCAGAGGAAGAGTCTGCAGGAAATATACCGTCACACTCTTCTAGTGGATCATAAGTGATGATAGAGAGGGATTACATTTGTCTAAGTCTATATATTGTTTTATTTAAGGGAAATCGTGCATAGTATGTCTTTAGATTAGAAACTCCAAGCTCCACTATAATAGATATTGTTATCACTTTTAAAGATTTGACACAGAGTCTTGAAATACGTTTCAGTTTTTCTAGTTATTCTCAGTTCCATACCCTCCATCCATCCATCCCCTGTGTACTTTCTTACAGCTCATAAACACCATTCTAACTTCCATACCTTTTTTTTGGATAATATTATTTTTTGGACTGTAAAAAGTGGCGGGGTTAAATACTGTCTTCTGAAACAGTGCAGGGGAAATAAAACCCCTATTGTCTTTAAACTAAATTGTAAACTTTGTACTGTTGCCCAAATTTACGTATGTACTGCACTCCAAACTAAACAGTAAAAAGCAAAACTGAAGCTTGCTAGAAAGAAATCCAAAGTAAAAGTTTCAGATATTGTCCTTTTTTAAATTAAGATGGAAAAAGGAAAAACTGCATTGGTATGATATTATTTGTCACTGCAACTGCTTAATATCTGTTTATACTTCAGACACAGCCTCGGTGCATCAGCTCATGATATTATTATAAGCATCATATCCCAGGGCAATCAGAAATGGATTTTAATCATCAGGACAGTATTGTCTCAGAGCTGTCCCCTGTTGTTTACCACGGTGTCTAATTGATTTATTGTCAGCCAATCTGCACGGGAGACCAAGGCAGCTTCCCATGTGCTCCAGACAATATGGGCCTACAAGGACCTGCGAAACACTCTGAACAAGGCCGGCTGGAACAAGAGCCACTTCAAGGTATTTGTTATTGTTACCTAGATGTGGCATGATGACTATACAAAGCTCTTTATAGCTGGTAGTAGTGATGTAAGTGGAGAAATAACATTGGGTCAAACATGGATAGGGAAATAACAATTGTTTTAGATAAAAAGAAAAGTGCAAACAGTAACATTTAGGCTTGATATCGACTCAGAAAATCTTGTGCACAGTTGGCTGTAGGCCACTGACCATCAGGACACAAGATGCTCATTGTGAAAGATGTAAAAGGGATCAATAAATGGAAGCTTATAGTCTCCTGTTACATCCAAAACATGATGAAAAATAAAAGGTGTGTCACTGTCCAAGTAATTAGGTACTTCTAATCGATGTAATACCCTTTTATGAAATTAGAACAACAGGAAAACATCAGATTCTGGTTGTCATCCAGTAATATAATCCTTTTTTGTCCTTCAAAGCCAACAACTACCGGCGTGACTAAAAAATCCAAGAGTGGAAAGCAAGGCAGCGATGACATCACCTTGCCTCTCATGGACAAAAACCAAGGTCAGCAAATCACTGCATGCATTCTTTCCACAAAATATTATTAAACCATCATCTAAATGAGAAAAGTGTCCTCTAGCTCAGGGAACAAAAACTCCTTTTTAACATAGTGTGGTTCTTGTCATGTCAGGGACACAGAAATGGGCATTTTCAGTCCCAGACCATATTCCTCTGAAACATAGCCTTAAACCAATGATGTGCTGCCAAGGTTATCAGTGCAGAGACTTGGCTTATTAGCCTGAACAGCCTCTCCCAGAGGCAGGGCAGGCTCACGCATCACCAGTCACATTTCATTTTGAACGCTGTTCCAAAAGGGCACCCGCTTTCCCACGTCAAGAGCGACCTCTAGCTTTCCACCAAAACAGGGATTTCCTGTTAATGCCTAATTATGCTTTATGAACTTAACTTAAACACCCTTTGAAATATGAATTTTTGGGGGGTTAAAGTCCAAACTATTTCAATGAATTATTTCACTGCATTTGCCTTTTCTGTCCCTTGTGTTTCAGTCTAAATGAATAGCTTGTCTAATGTGAGGCTGCCCTGCTCTGTGATGAGTGGCCTGGCCTTAATTTATAAAATTACTGTAGATGTAGGCCCTCTATGGGCTCCTGTAGACACAAGTGAAAAAAAATAGCATGTTTTTCATTTTATTATTTTAGTGAAATATCTCAGAAATTAGTGCTTTATGTTAAATGGTCAAATAGATCTAATTTACTCAGTACAGACTAAAATTGATTGACTGAAAAGTTTTGCCAAGCTCTGACTAATGTAGCCATGTAGCCTGCAGACAGGTTGCTGTTCTACCTTTATAAGCTGTAATATCAAAATTTAACCAAATAGAGCCCCCAAAGTCCTAAAAGGTGATATTTTTTTTAGTTTATTGACTTGTTCCCAAGTAATATCTTATTCCCAGAAGTTAGTAAAATGCACAAAAAGTAAAAAAAAAATCACCTCTCAGGACTTTAGGGACCACACCATGTTTTGATAACTCTGAGTAAAGTTACACATTTAGCACAAGTAATATGAGAGATTAGCCACATAGCACCCAGCTTCACTAGCTTACTGGTATGGTTGATGTTAGCATTAACACTAGCCTAGCTACTTTCTTGAAATATAATGTTTTCTTTAAAAACTAAAAGAAGGCTTAATGCTGTTTCCACACTAATATTCTTACCAGCCCATATGCTGCTTTGTGACTTATCTAGTTTTCACTTAGATTATAAATTATAACGGGAACTTGCAATGTTCAGTTGAAAATCAACATTAGGTAGTTACAATGTTAACCACCCCCAAAACGTCCATTTGTGTATCAATTAGGCCCACTCACCGGGTGTTACCTTGAATTAATGAAGAAACTTTGTTTTTCTTACACGCCTCCACAGCGAATGCAGAATCTAAAAGAGGCGAACATTCTTCATGAATTGAAGTAATCAGCGTTTGCATTTAACAACATCAAAACTATATCAAAGCATTTACAAACTCTCACACAGCTCGTGCAGTATAATCCAAGTCTTATTTACTCAGTCGTAGGCTTAGAGCTTCCATACATGCAGTTTTGCCAAGATGTTACGACTTAAAACGCTAACAGTCTCATGCAGGGAGCTTGCTCTGGCACGCTCAGGGCACACTACTCCTACACGATTATGTATTATATTGTAACATTTTAGTGAAAATGCGTGTGTTTGGGAAGCACTGAGCCTACGACTGGATAAATGAGACTTGGATTATACTGTGCGAGTATGTTTGTAAATGAATATTGTGGTATAGTTTTGCTCTTGTTAAATGCGGACCCCATTCACTTCAGTCATTATGAATGCTTGCCTTTTTTGGATGCTCTGTTTACTGTGGAGGCATGCGAAGACAACAAAGAAATTTTGCGGGGGAGGTATACCTTTAACTACAGTAGATAATTGACTGGTTGTGAACAGTGGCGTAAGGTAGTTATGATGGGCCACAATGCACACTATTATGACAGGCCCTAGT
>JAPZEB010000011.1:15514435-15527652 GCA_029783705.1 Chaetodon striatus | reverse complement strand
AACATTAACAGAGCTTCAATAAAAATAAAGAAAAGGAAGAGTTTCATTACTCTTACACAATTACGCATTAGAAATGTATAATTTTGTTTATGTGTCTTACTGTTTCAAGAATTTAATTTGGAGTTGTCCAAATCTCATATGTGAACATTTCACACCTAAACATCTGCCACTGAAATAAAGCTTAAAATATGTATACCAATGGTATGGACATGGTGTTTGATAAACGCAAACCATTTACTATTAGCGTTATTATCTCCTCAAAAGTAGAGATATCTATGACAGGTCAAGCTCACCATAATAACAAATATTTTAACTGTTGAAGATACAATAAATAATACAACAGCTGCTTTTTCACAACATCATTTCCTTTACTTAACTTTTACATGGTCTGGAAAATGGATCCTTGACTGTATCTACTACATAGTTGAGCAGGATTGTGTGAGGGCAGCTATATTCATCATTCTTAAAGCAAAAGAGAAGCTATTGTTGTTCATTGAAAGCCAAATTTTAAATGAATGAAAGGTTTATCTCATCGGGAGACGTGGATAAGACAGGATGAGAGAGATTTGGACAGGGGACTATTTTCAATACGGTAATGTCAAACTATATTATAACCACAAGGGGGAGACTTTATATTACGGTAAAACCACTGCACCACAAAAGCTACACCTGATGATGGGTTTTAAGAACAGAATTTTAAGGTTAAGTCTTGTCGAGACTCAAAAAATCAAGGAGACAATACTGGTATGCACCCAGCAAATTTAAAATGATTTCTATGGCAACCCTCTGGTGACAAGAAGAGACTTATTTGGACATATAAAATGTTTGAATGTTCTAAAATGAAACTTTGTGGGTGTTTTCTAATTATGCATAAAGCTTATCATAGGAGTTTGGTTCAATGTGGGTACTACATCTCTTCTGACTCTACTTTACAGTGATTTCATAATCAGTATACATTACAGTAAACGTACCAGTATGCATTTTGATTAGTGGGGAATTTCAGGAGACATTAATGTGATTGTATGGCATTAGCTGCCTTGTTGAATATGAAGGTTATGGTTCTGCCTTTCTTGATGGTGAGAGCTAACTATATTTGACTCACAACATTATGTTCCATTTTTAAAGATGTCAGTCCAGCTGTTGGCTCTTATTGCCTCCCCATTTCCTCTAACGTTTTCAGTATTGTACAGTTACCCTGTCATCTTTAAGTACCCGCCGAGCACAGTTTACAGAGCAGACTACATTTTGCAGCCATCAGCCCCAGAAACCAGTGCACACCGGATAGGTTTTCCTTGTAGGCTTTCTTCGATGACAGAAATCAATTCATTTTAACCCAAACCAGGACTTTAAAAAAATCCTAACCAAGAGGAGTACTCTTGGTCAAGTTGAAAGCCCTGGAGGAAATTTTCTCAAGTCTGCAAAATGAGCACTTTGTGAAATACTGGCCACAAAGATACATGGTATTAATGTCCACATCATTTCAGTTGATAATGTGCTTTGGGGTGTGCACATCCTACAAACCATACAGCCAACCTTTTGGTGCCAGTAAGGATCTGGGGCCACTGAGAAATTGCTCACTTAGCCCTTTTGATAATCCAGCACTAGTTGTTCATTGTTCACAAGATTATGCATTTTGATTATCTAATTTACTTGACTATATACTGAATCAAACCATGGCATATTTTAACTTGAGTGACAAAACAGGACATGGCCTACATTTTTAGTAATACTGGAACATGCAGTGAGACAACTCATAAGAAACTGACTGGTTCATTGCAGTTAAAATAGCTTTAACTGGCTTTCTGTATATTGGCAGTGACTTGCAAACAATAACGTTGGATAGCTTTGATTTATTAGCAAACACGATAACAAACAGCAGCGCCACGCCTGTCACAACGCGTGCATGCGCAGTTGAAGCGTGGTGGGTGGAGAGGAATTTTTTGTTTATTTTCGTGGCCAGTTAACCAGTTAACGTACTGTAATATTATTATCAGTTGTTTTTACAGTTTTAGTTTAATAAGGGAAACAGATAACCGGCTGTGCGTTTAGCTAGTGTGATATTTTAACATTTCGCGAGGCAGCGGATTTGGGCCATCACAGAAGAAGGTTAGCTAGCGAGCTAGCGTGAAGTTGATGAGGGTCTTGTAGCGTTAGTTAGCTGTTAGCGTATGTGCTAGCAGGCTAGCCACAATATCATTAATGCAAGCTAGATAGCACATCAACAATTAGGAAGCTAAAGCCACTCGCTTATCATCTTGCACCACTGGGACTAACGCTACTGCGCGGAGAAATCACCGTAAGTCAAGAAATTTGTTCACGTTTGATTCAGCTAACATTAATACTCGGAGACGAATGCTTTCTAAATTAGCGCTAGCTAACTCGCTAACGGTATTCTACGGCAAGTCCAGTGTTAGTTAACGCCAACACATAACATTAGCTGGGCATGGTTAGCCATCGCAGTGGTCCTCAACAATATTTATATTGCATTAGACGTATGTATATATTGTAATAATCGTAAGATATACGCGAGCATTGTAATTCAGGACGAGCTGGGTTGCGCACAATTAAGTTAACGCTAACGTTATTGATAGGGAGGATAACTGCGCTACCTGTGTTTATTAGCCGTGGTACCCATCGTGGCCAACGCTAGCTACGGTTGCTTTGAAAATGCTTCTAAAACTCAACCTCAACCTCATGCTCGTTTTACCTGACTCCTAGTACGACAAACCCCCTATAGGATTTGAGAAAACGCAGGTTTTTTGGTGCCATTAAAGGGTTTTGTTTTGCATTTCAGCCTGGATGAAGTGCTCATATTTACAGAGGATGTTCAGTGCGAGTTTCCGCATGAGTAAACATGAGCTGCAACCTTAAAGCAGTGGTTGTCAATTGTTGTGTATCCCTGGAGGCAAATGTAAACATGTCACATTACGATAGGTGTTTTCACAGTGTTAAATATAGGATGCCCAGACAAACTCATTTATATGCATGTATATCTGTAGATGTCTTGAAAGTCCATCACCTGTGACTAGTTGCTGAAGTGTTATTTTACTGACATCTGTCATTTTAAGGGTTAATTGAGGCGGAACATGACAATCCCTTCTCCTCCTACACCTGACATTAAGTTAGGGTTATACACAGACTGTACATTAGGGTGCCGCTTTTTGCAAAACAAGGTGAATTTTGGTTGGTATACCCATCTGAACTGTCAGTCATAAGACCCTGTGCTTTCTTTTTTAGGTTGCTAAGCTTGGGCTGCATTGGATCGACAGTACCTTCACCTTGGCATTTCTACTAGTAAAGACATTCAGGATACAACTTGAAAGTCTCCCCAAGGTTGAAACCTAAGCAGCAAGATGTCAATCACGAACACTCCCACAAGCAATGATGCCTGTCTGAGCATTGTGCATAGCCTGATGTGCCACAGACAGGGAGGGGAGAGTGAAAGCTTTGCTAAGCGAGCTATTGAGAGTCTTGTCAAAAAGCTGAAAGAGAAGAAAGATGAGCTGGATTCCCTTATCACAGCCATCACTACGAATGGAGCGCATCCCAGCAAGTGTGTAACCATACAGAGAACTTTGGATGGACGCTTACAGGTATAGTAGCAGTTACACAGTAAACAATTGGTTAAAAATTTCACTCTTTGTATGTGTAACAGAAAACATCTTATTCTTTATGCTTTAGGTTGCAGGGCGCAAAGGTTTTCCCCATGTTGTCTATGCTCGGCTGTGGCGATGGCCTGATCTACACAAGAATGAATTAAAACATGTGAAATATTGCCAGTATGCCTTTGACTTGAAATGTGACAATGTTTGTGTAAACCCATACCACTACGAGAGGGTCGTCTCTCCTGGCATTGGTAAGTTACAATCACAGGTTTGTTAGTTTTGACTAGATCTCATTTTTTAGGTAAGGTTGATGCAAGTTGTTGTATTTTGTCTCTTGAATGAAAGAGTTTTAATTCACAGTTGAAATTATTACATGGGCTTGCAGTTTTAAATATCTTGTTTGTGTATATGTCTTTCTATTTATTTTTTATCGCTCCTCTTATTACACAGCCCTTAATGTCATTTATTTAGAGCAACAAACAATTCCTGATACTCACATTCTTAGTGACAATATGAAGAAGTGATATGGCATAAAAAATATGAGCATTATTCAGAGTTGACCATGATAAACTAACTGAGTGATGTATCTGTTCTTCCTGATGTTCTTGCAGACTTATCAGGGCTGACCCTTTCAAGTTCAGGTAAGGTGGTGCCAAAGTTTTCCTGTTTGCTTGTTGAAGATTTTGTGGATGTCCATCAGTCTTACCTATGTCTGTTTACTTCATGTAGGTCCACTCATGGTAAAGGACGAGTATGACTATGACAACCAGCAATCTCACTCAAGCTCTGAAAGCCACCTGCAGACTATCCAGCATCCCCCGTCAAGACCCGGTCCACAGGAGACCTTCAGCAGCCCTGCTTTGCTCCCCCCATCAGAGGGCAGCAGTTCAGCTTCAACCTCAGCTTTCTCTACCATCAGTGCTGGACCTTCAAGTGAGATACTACAGGGGAACTACAAATATACACAAAACATAACAGAAGACATACTCTTTTTTTACCAGTCAAAATGAATGAATGCAAACAAGTAAAAAATGCTGTAAAAGAATTAACTTGTGTCATTGTTAAGTAGGTTTAGGGAATTTTCATCATTTAAATAGTCTGTTGATTAGCTTTAAATTTCAAATGGGCAATTTCAAAATGCTTATAAATGCAGTAAACATCTATTGTTAGTCTTTAGGTTTATGATCTCATTTGCCACACAGGCTTCAAGTTGGCATGACTTTGGCAACATAACTATTAATAATGTGTATTTACAGATCCTACCCCTAATTGGAGTAGAAATGGCAGCTTCACCCCTGCAGTGCCTCAACATCAAAACGGGCATCTACAGCATCATCCCCCCATGCCTCACACAGGGCATTACTGTGAGTTGATGGAAAACAAAACTTCTTTGCAAAACTTGAATCAAGCCTTGAAAATAGTCCATATTTGATATAATCTCCTAAGTTGAATTCCATGTTAAGAAAATTTACCTGATTTGGAAGTGACATGTGGCATAGATCAAAACTCTTTTCCCTGGCAGACTTTCCTATTATAATGCACTATACATTTATAAATATGTGACAAGCGTAAGCACATGTTTTTTGTGGTTGAATTTAAGAGCCTCCACTCCTGACATTTTATGACATCTAGTTGTTTTCAGCGCTGTTAGTACATGATCTGTGCTAAGTTCTGAATAACATGTCACATCTTAAGAACTGTTTTGATTTCAGAGTTGCATGTTAAAATTGACATGTTCTTGCAGGGCCTGTTACCAATGAAATTGCTTTCCAGCCACCAATATCCAATCACCCTGGTGAGTATTAAGCTGCAGATGGAAGACAATCTAAATATATAATTCAATCACCGTGACATATTTGACCTGAGGTTGTTTGTTTGTTTATTTCAGCTCCAGATTACTGGTGCTCCATTGCATACTTTGAGATGGATGTCCAAGTTGGAGAGACGTTTAAGGTCCCATCCACATGCCCAATAGTGACAGTAGATGGCTATGTTGATCCATCAGGAGGAGACCGCTTTTGCTTGGGCCAGCTGAGCAACGTCCACAGGACAGAGAACATAGAGAGAGCCAGGTACACCCCCACACACACATGGAGATATATCGTCATCTCCCCACTGTGGGACTAATATCTTCTCATATTCATGCAATTAATGTTTACTGTATGACAGTAATGTAAAGTGTCTCACTTTTCTCACTGTGTTAACATCCCCCCTTCCTCCTCCTCCTCCTCCTCCTCCTCCTCCTTTCTGTCCTTAGGCTCCACATTGGCAAAGGCGTGCAGCTGGAGTGCAAAGGTGAAGGAGACGTGTGGGTGCGCTGTTTGAGTGATCACGCAGTGTTTGTACAGAGCTATTACTTGGATCGGGAGGCTGGACGTGCACCTGGGGATGCAGTTCACAAGATCTATCCCAGCGCTTACATCAAGGTGAGAAAGCAGCACAGTGGTCATACAGCAGAGACAAGTATGTGTTATTCACATCAGCAGATCCCTGACTACTCTTGGCACTGGCTACATTTACATGCACACCAATATTCCAGTCATAATACAGTTACTGCTCTAATGTGACTAAGATGGGGCCATTGTAAAAACCATTCTCTTATGTTGAAGCAATTATGCTCAGACTCGGAGTAGCCGTAACCACAGTAAAAGATATGGAGCATCCCCCTTTAAGTTGTAATATTCAAGGCAATTTTTACCATGTATACATGTTAATCTAGCTCTGCTGCGCTTAGACAGTCCAAATGCTTGAGTGTCTATTCAACACCTTGTCATCAGATTTAAGCGTTTGTCTTGTCCCCTGCCAGGTGTTTGACTTGCGTCAGTGCCACAGGCAGATGCAGCAGCAGGCAGCGACAGCTCAGGCAGCAGCTGCAGCCCAGGCAGCAGCAGTGGCTGGGAACATTCCCGGGCCTGGCTCTGTGGGAGGCATCGCCCCTGCCATCAGTGAGTGTGCATACTGCTGCACTTACCTTTCAACAAGTGTATTATTATGACTGCTTCTCATCGTTGTGTTCTGTGTCTAGACTAATATCAGGGACTCTATTATGGCACCAGAATGCACAGTGTTGTGAGCAAGAGAATCATAGAGCAGCATGAACGGAAGAAAAGCAGCCAGCAGTGTCAGTTAATGATGAAGAGAAGAAAAACTGGGACACCGCTGTTTTCTTAATAGATAAGTGTTCAGTCAGCAGTAACTAACGGACTTAAATAATTCAAATTTAGTCATGATCAAGGCAAAAGTGTAGCCTGTACAATTGTATTATGGGTCAGAATGTGGTATCAACATATATTCAATACGAAATGACCAAAGATACTTTAGATACATTTAAAGGGTTGGATATAGATTGAATGACAATTTTTGTTTACAATAACTTCTGGGTAGAAAACCTCTGCATCACATACATAAAATGAAACAGCGCTGAGCAAATGCTGCACCAGTTGCTCAGTTTTTAGCCACCCAAAAAAGGCTGACCACACCCACTCCTCACGTCTTATTACTTCACAGAAAACAGAAGTTTCTCGTCTACAGCTGCCTCCATCAGATAGTGTGTAAAGTGAAGCAGTGAAACTATTCTAAATATAGCATACACTCAAAATGATATTGATTTTTTTTTAGGTGGGACTTTTTTTTAGGTGGCTAAAAGACACTTTGCTGCAACCAGCTTCCGTGTTGGTAGATTTGGTTTGTGAAAAATGCAAGCAAAGCACCACTTTATGTAAAATAAGCACAGCAGAAAAATCAGATATGTTAGACCACCTTATTGAAATACTTATCTCTGAATGTTACAGTTACGACAGAAAGTTTGTCGATGTTGCATATCTCCACAATACTTAGCTGTTGTCAAGCTGGAGGTTATTGGCTTAACAGGGCAATGTCACAATGATATGGTCTACTCCAGAACGGACCCAGGTCTGATTGTGGCAAGCATAAATTGGCTCAGACACTTTTCTTTTGGTGTTAGAAAAATTGATATTTCTTGGCATTGTGGCATGTGTTTGATAAAAGAGATTTGATTGCTTTAACATTATAGGGGGCACAGTAGTGCACTGGTTAGCACTGTCACCTCACAGGAAGTTGGTTCCTGGTTTGAACACAGAGTGGGGGGGCCCTCTGTGTGGAGTTTGTATGTTCTCCCTGTGTCCGCCTGGGTTTTCTCCAGGTACTCCGGCCTTCTCCCAAAATCCAAAGACATGCACGTTAGGTTAATTGGTGACTCCAAATTGCCCGTAGGTGTGAATGTGAGCGTGAATGGTTGTCTGTTTCTATGTGTTAGCCCTGCGATAGTCTGGCAACCTGTCCAGGGTGCACCCATCTCTAGCCCAATGTCAGCTGGGACCCCTAACAGAATAAGCGGGTATTGAAAATGATAGAATGAAGCTCTCAAATCTCAAAAAACCCTGCTGAAAATTCTTGAAAATTACTGACAGATTTCAGAATGTGTTTATCAAAATATGTTTATTCACACATCAGTGGCATGTTGGTACTTACATAGAACTGATGCGTTTTCTCATTTAATCAGAAACTTGGAGTTAGGTCACTGCCTTAGAACAAACTTAAATTGAATAACCACATTGACAGTTTGCTTTGCTTTATCTGTCATTGCACTTTGAACTGATTTTCAAAATGTTTTTAGCAATGACAATTTCACTTGTAGATGATGAAATAAGGTTCCACGTAGCAAACATCAGTATAGGCCAACATTTACACAGTGAATATGTTCTCTGGGCTTTAGCTTGAAGGCAGTAAAACATGTTGCCCGATCAGAGTGGGAGATATGCATATGACAGTTTGTACTTTTTCACTTGGCTGTGTGTCAACCCAGTATACGTTCAAACTTTTACTGCAGTAGTAACTTTGCTCACATATCTCTGTAAGCTTTGGCCTATAGTGTCACATCGATCTAAAAGTTGCTGCCTGTAATTCTCCCGCAGGCCTGTCTGCTGCTGCAGGCATTGGGGTTGATGACCTGCGCAGGCTGTGCATCCTGCGGATGAGCTTCGTGAAGGGCTGGGGGCCCGACTACCCACGGCAAAGCATCAAAGAGACACCCTGCTGGATTGAAATCCATTTACACCGAGCTCTGCAGCTACTGGATGAAGTTCTGCACACCATGCCCATAGCTGACCCTCAACCCCTTGACTGAGTTAAAAGACATGAACTGTACAAAAAGAGAAAACAATCAGACTGTACTTTTTAACAGACCACTCCACCTATAGGCCCGGAGAACCGAAGGAGGACTGCAACCACAGGGACGCTGAGTAGGTTGTAGGAGTAAGAACAAGGGCATAAAGGCCGGCAGTATACTCCAAACACGCTGCTTTCAAATCCAGCGCTGCGAGCAGTTGCCAGTATACAGAGCGAGACTCCAGGTCTGTAAGTTCAGTGACTTACAAACAACAGCTGGAGGAACCTGTGAAATACACTGGGAGGAATCGTACTCTGGAAACATGCTGCCAAGAGGATGAAAAAGGAAGCCAGTATTCTGGCATTGTTTACCAACTGAAACTTCATAACA
Organism: Chaetodon striatus; assembly: GCA_029783705.1. Classification (NCBI taxonomy): domain Eukaryota; kingdom Metazoa; phylum Chordata; class Actinopteri; order Chaetodontiformes; family Chaetodontidae; genus Chaetodon; species Chaetodon striatus. The sequence goes on along the minus strand of JAPZEB010000011.1, from coordinate 15,518,529 downwards.
GCATAAAGCGAACAAGGCTGTGTGTTTCTCAAATCTCATGTTGATACATAAATACTCTCACACTGATATGGATTTAAGTACATGCCCACAGCGAGATTAACACACTCAAAATTCTATCAATTATTTAATTAGCGTTGGTGTTATACAAAGGAAACCACAAGAGTGCAGGATGTCAAACAAAATGATTCATACTCAGATGTCAGCTTTGACTGTTGACATGTCCACATTTAAGATTGTAAAATATACAGAGCTGCTGCAACTGACTGAACAAGCTCCTTTTTTGGACTATTTACAGAGAGAGCAAACTACTTGACTTCAAACCAGTAAATCTGAGCTCAATGTGAAGCCTTTTACTGGATTAAAACCTGTTATTTACCCCATCTGAACATGCTGTCATTTCAGTTGGAGTATACTGCCGATCCAGTCCTCCTTCATTGGCTCTCCGGTGTTTATATGGCTTCATGTAAGTGGAGTTTTTCACCTCACAAATCAGGACATTTATGTAAAATGCTATTCATTACTTATGTTCTTGTAAGATGTAATCTTAAATATTTTTCAATGCCGACGGTCCTTGTTTGATGTTTTTTTCATTTATATTCCCCTTTTGAATTGTTGTTTTTACAGATGTAAAGAGCATTTGAAAAGCCCATTTTAGCTGACCTCCGCTTCTCTTTTGACACTTCAAAACTTCCATCATTTTACCACCAGTCAAGGCTGTTATGATATTGAGAAGCGATGTTTTTAACCCAAGTTTTTCACGCGCCAAAATTACATTGGAATGACTAAAAATGTTCAAAAGAAAAGGTTATTATAACACGTCGTAATATTATTTGTAATTGTCATTTTTTATTAGATGCCCACATAGTGTCCATTAGCACTTTATTAATTTGCCTGAGTATTTTGTCTTGTTTCATAGTCTCATGCGTGGTTACTTGTATCCATATAATTTCTTAGCATAGTTGAAAAGTTTTTCTTGCTAATGACCTTGGTGAAATCCATGGAAAATGTGCTTCAAATTGTCTGCCTAAAATCTGTTTTTAGTATCAAATGCTCACCCACAGCAGGTTCTAAAGGTGTATTCAGCTTTTTTTAGGAGACAAACATGGCTGTTTGAAACATTATGTTGTGGTGTAAGAATGGTTTATGAAGTTTGAAAACATGTCTGTTAAACTCAGTTTAACAGGCACCTTTTAAACCAACAGGCGGTGAATCTTTGGTACTCAAAAGATACATTTTAGGTGGAGCATCACTTAAAGATGGCTCACCGCCACCCATTTTAATTTGAGTATTACTTGGATGACATTTACCGTAATGTATTATAGACAACAGCTGAGTAAAGGAGGCAAGGAATGAACTGTGAGAGGAAGTGTAAGCCATATTGATGCCAAATATACCCTATGAAAAGTGAAAAGGTTATCAGACTGCAGTCGACTGTGTTATGTCGCTTGTAAAAGCATGGTTTTAATAGTCAACTGAATGATCTCAGTTTTTGCTCAGCAGAGTCGATCAAACAGTATTTTGGTATTTGGAGCTCTGTTTACCCACAGCTGTCACAGTATTTTATACTCTTTTGCTACCTTTACAGTGATAAACCACAAAAAGAATGAAAAAAGAAGAATGCTGTACAATTTTCAGGAAATGCAAGTTCATGCTCATCTTAATCTTTACAATTGTGTCATACACTCTGAATACGTACGTAGTTTGAATGATATTGGTGTTTATATGTATGAGTATGGTTGAATAAAATTCAATGGGCTAACACTATTGTGTTGGACTTGTGAAATCTCCTTTGTTTGGAATTACGAGGACGCTTGACTTTGAACAAGAAAACGTTTATTACTGCAAAGACGAGTCACAAATTTTAAGAAAACAACACTAAGAAGCTAGCCTGAGCTGAGATCTGAAATATTCAGAAAACCAAACTACATGTGTCTTTAATAGTTTCTATATTCATCAATACGACACACTAAATGATAATGTCTTTATAAATATAAAAGTCCCCCAATTGTCCTCGTTTTTTTTATGTAAAATACACAATACAAATCACCCTACACGCATTGGTTTGCTTGCCAATTTGAGAAGAAAACTTAATGGCACACAAAAAGAAAGTCACATGAAGTTTGTATGTATATATTATATCAGATACTATACATTATCCAAAGAAAAAAAGAGGAAAAAGAAATCACAAAAGCACTTTAGCCAACATATCTGATAAAATGTTCACCGAAAGAACAAATCAAATAATTAAGACACAAATAAATATACCTTTTTTTTTTTCCAGTTTTTGATATATACATACTTTTGTCTAGGGTGAATCAAAATAAGAACCTTCCCCAAATGCCACTGCCAAATGCTTGTGCTTGCATTAGAGCGTGCTACAGATGGCCACGACTCACTAGACTGTCAAATGGCACTTGAAAACATCCAAATACAAATCTCAAACAGGTCACAGCATTCAGAAAATATCATTTGACAAAAGAAAGCACGATCATGAGAAAACAATTCATTAGAGAGCATTTTACTTACAGTAACTCTCCTTGTTCATTTACCAGTTCTGTACAATAAAAAGCTGTCTGCAGGTAATCTACCGTGTGTAAACTACTAAGTATGTGTGTGAGTGTGTGTGTCTGTGGTGTCACATCCAGTAAATAAATAGTCCAATCTGAGGACAGGTCTTTATGCTTTCCTGGTGTCTTCTCAGTGGCAGCACCTGTGCAATGAAATGTCTGTTCTGATAGCCTCTATCTGTAGCCCACCAGAGACCCAATAGTCACCCAGGCCATTTGCTCTGGCCGGGGCGAAATTAAAGGCACTGGAGTCTGCTATGGGTCAGTGAAGCTGCCGTTTTGTCCAGGTGAAGAGGCATCTCTTAGCTTTCGCTCCTATGACAAGTTAAGGAATAGCTTATGTCTTTTTTTTTTGTTTGTTTTTCTGGTTGGAAACAGGCTCCTTTGCAAACAGCTGTTACAAAACAATCTTACTTATCAATTTTTAAAGACACTGAGAAATAAAGTACAATTGTGTTGGCAGCATTAGCATCAGTCCAGTCAGTGTTTAAACCAGGCAGGCTTTGAGATGCAGAAAGCTAAATCACTGTCTGGCACGTAAGTCTATGTTGAATAAAAAGGGGGAAAGGGAAACAAAATTGACATAAAAACAAAATAGTTTCTAGCAGCACATGGTAGGCGTGCAAGACCAGAAAGCACTTATGATCCTAAAGCACACAAGTAAGATTTAAAGAAAACATTTCATAAGCCATTTTCACTTCAGGCACAAAATAATACAAGTTTACATCTACAATGTTAATTTATATGACAAGGGAGCTGAGATTCATATATGAGAAAAACAAAATCATTCAGTGAGAGAAAGGAAAAAATGCCACAAGCAGAAAAAAAAAAGTATCTTGCAAAACCTTCATTCCTAACCGGTACACAACTATCCAGATTTACAACATAATTTAAAATTTAAAGTCACAGACAGAACCCCATCTCCACTTTTTACAACGCCATTCTCAATAATTCAGTGCGTGTTGGAGTCAGTCAAGTGAACTCTTGGGAACGGGGTAGTTCACTCATGTTGCAGTTATTACACAGATTTATGTGCAGCTCTGGAGAAAGTATAAGAGATGATCTCGGGTGTAAGATTTTGTATGCATTCCTTTTCTTTTAATGGACAGTTTCATTATCGTACTCTGCGTTCCCCTAACTTGCATTCAGCAGTTTAATACCAAAAGTCTGGGCGCAAGTTCGTCATGGTTGCAGACTGATGTAAACGAAATGCCTCAGGCCTTCATCTTCTAGCTACTTTAAGTACATTGACCTTTTCTTGCAGACTTTTCAAAATATTCTTAAGCATAATAATAAGAAAGCCAGATTTGGAGATCTGATAAGCCAGACATTTCAAGGCAGCAGACTCGGGGTAAGGCTACAATATGAGATGTGTACCACAGGTTTCAAAGGGCTGTGTGTAGGATTTAGTGGCATCTAGTGGTGAAGATTGCAGATTGCAACCAGCTGAAACTTCTCCAAAATGTCACACGTGAACTTTAGGATTAGGATTCCCTCAGTGGGCATTGTTGAGGAGGTTTTAGTGGG